>JASDQU010243806.1:113656-129400 GCA_032191745.1 Picea mariana
TTGATGTACAACCATATACCAGGGTCCCATGGATAAGTGTGGATCGTAATGCTAAAGAAGACTGAAGGACCAAAGTCCCATGTAGAAAAGAAATCCACCATGCTGAAGTAGTCCAACCACCATTGTAAGCTCGGGTCCCATGTCCAAGTGCTCATGTGAACTCCCCGTAGAAGATTTTGGAACCCAATAACCAACTCCAAATGATGCTCCAAAGACTAACACCTATCATGTGGATCCAAATAAGAAGATCCATCCACATAGTGGAAAAGGGTCGTAGCAGAATCTGGAAGGAATAATACCACTTGAACGCTGGTAACTAGCTCCTAATCTGGGTCATTGATGTTCTCTCCAGAAGGTGGAGTAGAGTCATCAAATAATATATGAAAGTGGTTGTCATCCCAGAAATGACAATTATCCATATACCAATCATCACAATCTACCTCAAAATCGTACCAAGCATATATTTCTTGATTATATCCATTCATGAGACCCTCCATAAGAAATTTCTCCTGCATGTTATTCAATGAATCTTGAATACTACGAAAACTATCATTGAAGGTGCCTCTGAGACTGTCTGTGAGGCCATGTGCAAATGCATCCAATGTGTGAAACAATTGGGCTTTAAATGATTCAAGAATTTCTTTTTGAGAATAAATAACCATCTGAGCATCATATGAACTTACCCAATAAGTTACGGCAGAAAATCACGGCTTTTTCTAGAAAAACCCTAAAAAACTGTTGAACTTAAAATGCTCATAACTTCACTTTCCGGACTCCGTTTCGGCTGATTTTTTTTTTGAAATTGGCTGAAATTGTGAGAAGAACTCAGATCTGTAATTTATTTGGGCAAATTCGGCCTCCAAATGCTACATAAAATAAAAATAAATCGCGCCGCCGTCCGCAGAAAAAACCCTGAAAAATTGAAGATTTTAAAACCTCAATATCTTGACCTTCCGGACTCCGTTTCAGACGATTTTTTTTTTTAAATTGGGTTTTTTTCTGAGAGGAACTCAGATCTACAACCATTTTCTGCAAATTTTTCACAGAAATATACTGAAAATGTCTGGAATGTCGCGGCCCTATTTTTTCTTCTCTCAAAAAAAAAAAAAAAATCTGCAAAAATAAAAAATATTTGCCCACAACTCTGGCCAAGGAAAGTGATCTGATACCAATTGTTAAGTACCAAATAGATCTACAAATATAATCACCACAAACACAGATATACAATAACAATATGCGAAATCTTCTTTATTACTTCAAAACCCTTGAGGTAGGGCAACACCATACAATGGATCCTATTATGGAAGGGATCCTCTCCTGTTCACTTGCCTCTTCGAGGGGGCATCCTCCTATTGAGCTACCGCTCTAAATACATTACTTCTCTTCATGTCTCATTACATTGCTTGAACCCTTTTATATAGTGCTACCGTCACCTAAGAACATTCTAGAGGAGGAATCTTCTAGAAGTAGAACCTTCTAAGAAGTCCTCTTACATTTATTATATCTAACTACCATAGTGGGCCTTATTTAATAATATAGTGGACCTAGTCCACCTTACATTGAATGACATCCACTATTATCACTATGGGCCCTCTGGGCCCCTCCACTACCTCTCTAGCTACCTTACAGAGAACTTGCTAGTTTGTTGTAATCTCCATGATATGAATAATAATACAACTGATGCCTATGCTTGGTGGACGTACCCCAACATTTGGGTGAACCATGTGAAATCCATGTGTTCCTTATTTGTGTGATTGTTAATTATCATATGTGAACTGTTTTTTCCGCATTTGCAATTCTAACCAGTGGTATCAAAGCTTGGTTGGAGGAGAGGGCGTCCAATTTCGGAGGAGAAACAACATCTATGTGAGGTGCGTCGATTTCTACATTGTCGCAAATCCCTCCTTACGAAGGGTGCGACGTCTTATTACTGAGACTTACGTTCGTGCACAAATACTAAAATTGCTATGGTTGAAGAAGATGAACAATGCGAAGACTTTTTTAGATCGTCGCACTCTAGTGGTAGTAAGAACCGAGAACCGTCACGGTCCTAGTGCATAGGGAGGTTCATAGATTTTTTATATTACCACACTCTAGTGGTAGCGTGAGGTATGGCAACTCCCTTGAATAAAAAAGACACGATGACTCTTTAAGAAAAGGTTATGTTATATTTGGAATTTAACTTAATATGTAAAAGGGTGGAGGATTAAATATAGTATTTAAAAGAATACCTTTTTTTATGTGAGGTGGATCTCACGTGGATGTTGAACAAGATATAAAAGGTTTTATGGAATATATTATTATTTTATTATTTTAAACTTTTTGTGGTTATCATTTAACCTTATTTATTAAGGATCCACATTTAACATTTTATTAATCATTTTGGGTCAATACTATTAATCCTCCATATTTAAAAGGCCTTATTTACTATAAGCAATGATTTGGGCATTAGGAGATTTTTTGTGCTAATGGCTAAGATGCAGAGTTCGAAGTTTGAAGTTAAAAAGTTCAGTTGTAAAAACAACTTTGAGCTCTGGAAGCTCAAGATGCGAGATTTAATGGTGCAACAAGGGTTGCAAAAATAATTTGCACGCAAGTCAAAGAAACCAACAGCCATGACTGAATGGAAATGGGAAGATCTGGATGCGAAAGCTCTTAGTACCATTAGTTTATGTCTGGCAGATGATGTTTTGTTTAATATCATAGGAGAGGATATCAGGCTTATGGAGCAAGTTGGAATGTCTATATATGGCGAATTCCTTGACGAGTAGGATCTACTTGAAGAGACGGTTGTACAGTTTGCAGATGAAAGAAGGTACAAAATTTGTTGACCATTTAAATACCTTCCATACCCTTATAGTTCAATTGAATAGTATGGAAGTTAAATTCCAAGATGAAGATAAGGCTAGTACACTATTGTGTTCGTTGCATGAGTGTTGGGATAATCTAGTCACCTCTATTAGCTTTAGCTCAACAAATGTTTTAGTTTTTGATTCTATTGTGGGAGCTTTGTTGGATGAGGAGATGAGGAGAAAATCTAGTCAAGAAACCTCAACTTCATAGGAGATGCTGGTCAGAGGTCAAACTAAAGAGCATAATGAGAGAATTTTTTTCTCAATCTAAGTCAAGACACAGAAAGGGTAAAGCAAAATTATGGTACTGTGGCAAAATAGGACATCTTGAGAAAGATTGCTGGAAGAGAAAGGAATCTGAGGAAGACTCTATGAAGGAAGCAAATTTGGCTGTAACAATTTCAGGTATGACTGATCAAGTTTTATCCGTTTCTAGTAATTTACAATATCAATAAGAATGGCAGTTAGATTCAGGTGCCTCCCACCACATGTTCTCACATATAAATTGGTTCATTTCTTACCAATCTATTGATGAGGGTGTAGTGTTTATGGGAAATGGTATTCTTTGTAAAACTGTTGGGGTTGGAAGTATTAGAATCAGGATGTTCGATGGTATTTTTAGGGAATTAACGGATGTTAGATATGTACCTGAGCTTAAATCAAATTTGATTTCATTGGGAGTGTTGGATTATTGTGGATATAAGTATACAGGTCAAGGTGGGGCACTCATAGTGTCGAAAGGTAGTTTAGTAGTGATGAATGCAACAAAGGTTGATAACCTTTCTAAGATGGAAGGTAGTAATGAAGTGGCATCTGAAGTGAAAGATGTATCTTCCTGTTTATGGAAGAAGCATCAAGGTCATAAGAGCAAGAAAGAATTGAAGGTACTGGTAAGCGGTAAATCATTTCCAGACTTAAAATCTTTGTTTTTGAATTCCTGCCTGTTTTATATATCTGCAAGTTACGATGGTGGTATAAAGGGATGTTGTGTGTGGGATCCTACTTCTCACAAGGTCATCATTGACAAAGATATAGTATGTATGGAACACCAAAAAGGGTTGATTCAAGATCGCAATGGTAAATTTGTTTGCATGCTATATAGTTCATCGTATGGCCTACTGGTACCCAAGAAAATATACAAGAGGTTTGAATCCTTCATAGTGAGTCAGAATTTTTCAAAGGGTAGGAATGACTATACAGTTTATAGTACATTCATAGTATTGATGTTATTTGCTGATGATATGCTTGATGCAAGCCGAGGCATGGATAAAATCAGTAAGAAAATGACTCAGTTGGATAGGACAATTCAAATGAGGGATCAAGGAGCAACAAAACAAATTATGGGCATGCAAGTATACAGAGATGGTAATGGTAAGTTGTGGTTGGATTTCAGTATGAACATTGTAAAACCAGTTTTTATCTCTCTTGCTTTCCATTATAAGTTTTCTTCAAGCATAGGTCTTGTCTATAAAGAAGAAAAGGTTATGTCTCGTGTAATTTCAGTAGGATGTATGTTGTATGTGATGAAATGGTTAAGACCAAATGTTTCACATGCTAATGATGTTGTCAGATACGTGATAAATTCAAGTGTTGCAGTGAAATGGGTGCTTCAATGTTTTAGAGGCACAAATGTCACCTATAATGGTTACACTGAGATCGTATGTGATAGTTGTAATGTATATTTTACAGGTGTCTTGGATAGAAGGAGATCTATCACCAAATATGTCTCACAACACAGTTTTGAAAGATATGTTGGAGGTGGAGAGACCCCTCAGGAAATCCAAACTTGTGCAAGTCACACAGGTGAGATCATGAAACCAGTTTTATTAGAGAATTTTAAGTGGTGCTTGGCTTCTCTTGGCTTGTAGAAAAGGTGACGAACAAAAGGAAGGAGCAAGGTATCAGGTTCATTGTTGTCAAGGTGGAGATTATTGGGATTTGGTGACAATGAATTCCTCTAATGATGGATTTGGATCCTATTACTCTGCGTTGGTTGAAACTAGATAAACCAAGTTAGAATATGGATAGGGATTGCATTTAATAATCAGTTTCTTGTAAATGTATATAAATACATGTAAGCCCATAGAGGCAAAGAGAGAGACAGAGTGAGAACTTTCTAGTCTGTTGTAATCTCCATGATCTGAATAATAAGACAACCAATGCCTATACTTGGTGGACGTAGCCCAACGTTTGGGTGAACCACGTGAAATCCTTGTGTTCCTTATTTGTGTGATTGTTAATTATCATATGTGAATTGTGTTTTCTGCATTTGCAATTCTAACACACAGTATCAATATTAGAGGCACTGAAGCGAGTTGGATCAGATGCAACAACCAACATTTATTGCAATATTCTCTTGTATTCTAGGTACACCATATAAAAGAGAATGGTATAAACTTGTTTGGATTCCTAGTTGGTCCACTTGTATATAACAATATTGCAATATCATCTCTTATGATTTCGCACCCCAGAGAAGAACAACAAATTTTAAGGTTGCAAATGAGTTGAACTTTGTTGCAGGCTCATTAAATAGACCTAGATGGTCAAAAACAAATGCAACACTGTCAAAATGAAGGTATATTTGCAAACGTTCTTCCATTGAGAATTTGGAACCATGAACTAAATTTATTGGTCCATCTGGCATAATGTCTTGATCAACGAAAAACCAATGACATGAATTGCACCTAAACAGAAGGAATGTGGATGTTATCTTGTACAAAACTTGAAGGAGGATGTCGATGTCGCTAGCAGGGGTTCATGATGATGTAAATACTAAAAATGATGTGTGCAACAATGGAAAATGTAGACAATGTATGGAAAAATACTTTCAAGGAGAGAAAGTCTATGGAAGCGTGTCCTTCAGGGGAGGGAACAGATCTTTGGTGATAGTTTAGTGGAAATTTGATAGTGAAGTTTGCATAAAATATAATTTTTTTATAAGAAAGGGCTATGTTCCTGATAAATATTGAGCTTTGTGTTTGTTGATAAAAACTTCGAATTCTGTTGAAGCTTGTTATATAATAATAGAGTGAATCCTTTGAGAGGTTGGAAACTTGTTTTCTGAAGAACTGCCCCATCCTAATAGCAGTAATTGGAGGTCTCTAAGCTACCTACTTATGAGCATGCCATGAAACCCTGAGCTAACAAAGAAAGATCCCATCCTCTCTATTTCGCTGCATGGATGGATGGTTGCAATTTCAGGTTTCATGTTTGGGTCATCATAATTGAACATACAAAATGAACCTGGTAGATGCCTTGGATGTCTCGGTGAGGCCACATTGCCTCATACATGCAATAACGTTCTCATGAGATGTTAACAACAATGCAACTATTTCCTTTCTCATAAGAGAGGACACCTCAAACGTATGCGATTAACACGAGCTTCTCATAGCTAAGTACCATGAAACATTATTATTATTTTAAAAATTGTCTCTCTTTGAATGCCCTTCTGCATACATTTCTTGCTAAATTGAATAGATGAATTATTATTTAAAAATTTTATTTATTATTTTTTATAACATTTCTATACAATTAAAAGCTAATAATAATTTAGTTATATAAAATCTTTTTTAAAAATAGATTTTGATAAATATTTTTTATATAATATTTAAAAAAAATGAAATTATATCCTATTTAATTGTTTTAAAAAAATAATTAAAACAATTTAATATATGTGTGTTTAATAACAATAATTTGATCCAAGCTAGTTTAAAATATTTGGATAATTTTGCTAAGTTTCATCTTAACCAATAGTCACATTTTACTATTTGAATGAAGAATATAAAACATAACATGACAACAATACTTTATTATAAAGAAATCAACTATAACTAAAGCCTATCCAATCAATAATGCTAAATATTGACATTGTAACAAAATATTTAAAATTAATTTGTAAATATTTTTATATAATAATTATGATGAAAATTGTTATTTAATTCACTAAGTCACATTTTACTATTTGAATGAAGAACATAGAACATAACCTGGTAACAAAATATTTAAAATTAATTTGTAAATATTTTTATATAATAATTATGATGAAAATTGTTATTTAATTCACTAAGTCACATTTTACTATTTGAATGAAGAACATAGAACATAACCTGGTAGCAATACTTTATTATAGAGAACTCAAATGTACTATCTAATCAACAATGCTAATTAAAATTAACTTGTAATTTTTTTTTTATATAATGATTATATTAAAAGTTGTTATTTAATTCACTAAGCATAATGGTCAAACTTTGAAATATTTAAAATAATTAATAATATTCTAAAATGTAAACCAAATAGGCAAGAGTTTTTATGTTGCCATGATATATAATATTCATAATGTGTTATAATAATTTATCACTTATTAGTTTACTTTAAATGGGGTATATTTAATTCGGGGTATACTTAATTCCAATATCCATAAAAGGAAAGYTATCTAATATTCATAATGTGTTATAATAATTTATCACTTATTAGTTTACTTTAAATGGGGTATATTTAAGGCAAGAGTTTTTATGTTGCCATGATATATAATATTCATAATGTGTTATAATAATTTATCACTTATTAGTTTACTTTAAATGGGGTATATTTAATTCGGGGTATACTTAATTCCAATATCCATAAAAGGAAAGCTATCGAACAATATTGATAGAATAGTGTTTAATTGGAAATTCTATTCAAATATCAAACTTATGTATTACTCCACTTGATTTATTAATGGCTTTAAATTATTATTTTTATCAATTTCCAAACCTATTTAGGCAAGATTAAGCTGTTATATAATACTGGTTAGTAAAAGCCATCTATTATTACTCCTACAATAAAACTGATGGGTTTCACAGTCAAGTCAAAACTCAATGACCCTTCATTAACTTTGTATTTTTATTATAAAGTTTTTCAAACTTTTAATAACTAGCACAGCCACAAGTTACTCGTGGCTGGTGAACGCCGAAATAACCGAGTTCTGGGCATTAAATAACTGCAAAACCCTGATTATTTAAGAGCTCTAAGTAGGAAAATCCTGCCCAGTAAATAATAGTTGTAGTAAAAATAGTGGCTGGTGAACTTGGGCTCTCTAGACTCAGAGGTGGCATTCAACTATCTATCATAGTAAATTTTAAATATGATTAAGTAAAAATAAACACGTACGGATGTCTTTATAATAGTGAGGAAGTTAGTGGTTGAAATCACAACCATTGATTTATTGGGAGGACTAAGAATATTCCAATAATATTTAATCTTGTCCATACAAAACTGATTAAGCACTAAAAACATATTAAATGTGCCCATTGTCAATAGGTGTAGGCCTTTGTAAATATGAAATTAGAATTTTTTTTTTTAATGTACAAATTATATTCTTATCTATGATTAGTCCAAAAAAAATATATTATATAGAACATTTAAATATAGTTATGCAATGTATTAAAATATAATTAAAAATTAGAAAAATGTTTGTTTACAATGTGTAAAAATGATATTCTTATCTGGTTATTAGTCCAAAAGAAACATTGTTTATACAATTTAAATCTGGTTCTGCAATGAATTAAAATATAATTAAAATTACAAATTTGAAAAAAAAAATGATATTCTTATCTTGTTATTATATTAGTCCACAAGAAACATTGTTTAGACAATTTAAATTTGGTTCTGCAATGAATTAAAATATAATTAAAATTACAAATTTGAAAAAAATACCGCCACCTAATCTTGGTAATGGCTCGGCCAAATGAACTGTCCCTAGTCTTGGGAATCGCGCTGCCCTGGACTGTTATTCTCACGATTAATGCTCTGCTAAACCAGAAAAGTAAACCACGTGAACTCCACAGAAAACAAATGAAGTTTAGACTTTATTATCCACCCTATACCGACAGAAAGCAAGAGCACACGTGTAATAAAACCAGCTCCAGCAGGTTACCAGGCCCTTGAATATGGTAAGAGGAGATCGATAAACCATGTTTTTCTTATGTCTGGGAATCGTCGCTTGAAGTGGGCATAACATGGACTCCATTCATTTATTTACTAATTGGTTTTTATTTCAACAATTTTTTTTTTCTAATTGTATTAGTCTGATTCATACCAACTCTTAATGATTCATACCAACTCTTAATGTGGTTGGAATTTTTGTTCCAGCAGGTTTTGAATGGGTGACTTAACATCATGAGTGTTTTAACAGTACACTTTGACTATCCTATATCTGGGGACAAACATTAATAGTTTTTGACATTGAGAGATTAATTCTTTTGGCATTGAATCTGCATTTCACATGATTAGTATACACCAAAGGTTTTAGTTTTTACAATTAGTTATAATGTTACTTGAGTTTTTTTGAAGATATAAAATACAGAAATATTCAAAGTTTTAAGTGGACACTTCACCCATCTCAAACTCTCTTTTCTATTATTATTTCCTCAATCAAACCCTCTTTTCTATTATTAAAACTGATAATGACTAAAGTGTCCACTCAAGACTAATAATAACTAAAATATCCACTCAAAACATTAAACATTTCAATATCTACAAAACAAAATTAATTAATTAATTAATTAACACTCAACTAAAAAAACATTCAAGTACATATATTTAAATATTTTGCAATATCTTTTCCAACCATTCTGTTTCATAAATATTTTCCATTCTGTATCCTTTAACTGTTTCATAAATATTTTCCATTCTGTATCCTTTAACAATAACAAGTTCTACAAAACATAAAAGCCATTAATGCAAAACAAGTTCTACAAAATATAAAAGCCGCCATCTCCAGTTCTCCTAATCATAATCTGGTCTTCCATTCTTTCTACAGTTTTCTCTGCCTCGAGAGTAAGGGCATTGACCAGCAGGATATAAAGGAGAGGAGGCATCGCAAACCCTAATCAGAATCTTCTTCCATTTTTCCTACAGTTTTCTCGGCCTCGAGGGTAAGGGCATTGACCAGCGGGATAAAGAGGATAGGAGGCATCGCAAACCCATGTCCCTGAGAACAGATAACATTCTCTTGCAACTCTTTTACTGAACATTGAATGATTGAAATTGAGGTGAACTCTGTCCATCGTCTCCGCAGGTATTTCTTCATGTGGAGTATCACATCAAATGGTAAAGACATTCCGCATAACACCAGCGTCATTGAAGGGATGACCATCAAAAATATTGGACGTTGTATACAGTTGGAAATCCTTACTACTTTCTTCGTCTGAAGAAGAAGCAAACACATAGGCATTGTTTCCTGCAAGGAAGAGGAGGCGGATGAGATACTTGTTTTAGCCACGGAGACCTAAATGGTGTCCTCGGTTGCACCCCTCCAGAGGCGATAAACTTTTACTTATCTGCAGTTTTTTATTGGTTCCTCTTCTTCTTCCAGGTAATGCAACGTAAGAGACGAATATCTCCACCACCAAATTTAGAGGCAAACGGATCTAAAAAATGCAGAGCGAATTTAAACTAAGGCTGGTCTTGACTGAGATAGAAGTTACGCGGATGAATACTGAGAGACCAAATAAACCCTGAGTGTTTTCGTAATGTTTATTTATCAGACTTACTCCATGTTGCTTTCTTCGGTTCCTGCCCAGTGTTGAAAGGCAGCGCGGGCCGTTTACATGCATTCTCTTCGTACAAAAACATAAATCTTTGTGCTGAAAAAATTGAAGCTTCTCTACAATCTAATCTTTACAAGCCATACAACGGAGTGATTTTTAATCTACTCTTTCACAACCATACAGCGAAGCGAAAAAATAACCTGCTTGCAATGCTAAACGGAATGTACGTTTGTGAGGGTTTTCCGCGTATGATAATCTCTCCATTTTACGGTAATGTGCCGAGTGTAGGGTAAATAGTTTCCTCAGAGACAGTGGAGGAGGTCTTGAGAAACCGGAAACTTTTTAAGATTCTGAAACGTGTGCACCATGTGGTTTCACTCGAATTTTTTAATGGTATATTTTTTTTTGTCATTGCATACCACGGGCTTCAGTCGAGCGTTTCCTGATATTATGCCCGCTCTTAGTTTTCGATACCATTGGTTTTGTTTATCTGAACCCATGGTATTCATGCATTTATGGCGTTTAACCTAAAGCTACCACCGAATATCACTACTGCCACGAAGGTAGCTAGGCGTTGAGAAATGAATGGGAAGGATGATAGTGCCAATCCCACGGTGCACAAGCTTAAAAAAATAAAAAGTACTTCCCTTATTTTGAACAATCCAAAATTAATGGATGATAGTGCCAATCCCAGGGTACATAAGTTTAAAAAATTAAAATATACTCCCCATATTTGGAACAATTCAAAATCCATGAATTTTAATTAGAAAGTACTTCCCATATTTGGAACAATCCAAAATCCATAATTTTATGGATATGATCAAATTCATTGATATAGAGTATAAAATTTAAATAAAATTTAAATAAAAACAAATTCATGTTACCATTTATTTTGATTAATTTATAATGAATTAATAAAGTTTGTAAATATTAGGTTTACAGCATGTTTAGATTATAATAATTTTTGTATTTAAAAAAAAATGAGAAGACTGAAATAAGAAAAATGTGTTTAGGTTAAATATGTTAAAAATATTTAAGTGGAGTTTATGTAATATTTTATATTATTATTATTATTATTATTATGTTTATATTATTTTCTCTATTAATTTTTTTCATTAATATAATGTATAATATAAATGGTAGAAAAAAATATTAGATTTAAAACTATTTTCTCTATTTCAAAGATTGTATATTTTTTCTCTTCTAAAATTATGTTTCAAATAATTAAATAAAAATACATACGAATCATATTTTTTGAAATACCAAAAACATTATTTCTCAAAGAAAATATTTAATAAAATAACTAACTGTGAAGTTCTCCCTTATATTTATCTCTACAAAGTTCTAATTTTTATTTATTTATATTAAGAGTTTCAAAATAAAATTGAAATACTAAAGACATTATTTCCAAAAAAAACATTTAATAAAATAAATAAATGTGAAGTTCCCTCTTCTATTTATCTCTACAAAGCTCTAATTCTTATTTATTTATATTAAGAGATTCCTAATAAAATAGTTATCCTACAATATTTAATATCTCTAGGGTTAAAAAAGATTAACTCATCAAAGGATTTCAGACTTAAAAATAACTTGATACAACCTCTTCAAATATAAGTATATATTCAATGTCAATTTTTATAAGGAAAACTCAACTTTCAATTCTATTATATTAAATGCTAATTTTAATTATGATATGTTAAAAGATAATTTCAAATTTATTATACTAGATGTTAATTTTTATTATGATATGTTAAAAGATAAATTGTGTTGATTATAAATAATAAATTTCAGAAAAATCAATAAAAACCATTTTTTTTAATGAATTTATAGTTACCTAAAATTAATTTTAAAAATATATTGTTTTCAAACTAAATACTAATAATACCTAATATTTAAAGATCATTATGAGAATAAACATTAATGATATCAAATATGTATAGCTAAGTTTAGCTTGGAAAATGTATAAACATTGATTTTATTTTTTTTAATTCAAACTATTAAACATTAAATATTATTATATTTGATTGAATTATTAAATGATATTTATTCAAAAGGGTTAATAACATTTTTCACAGTAATATAATTAAACATTATTAATACTTATGATTAATTCTTAAATGTTCCATAAATTTTTATTTTTTTAATATTAAATTATAAAAATAAAATTGAAATATAAAAATAACAGTTTAAATTTTGAATTTTTAAATATTAATAATTAAAAAATAATATAATATAAAAATGTTGGTATTATCAATTTTTTAAATATTAATATTTAGATGAGTACAATAATATAAATATTTTGGTCTATCATGACTTTACACTTTCTTTTTAAATATTAAATTATAAAAAATTAAAATGTGAAAAGAAAAGATATTAAACACTAGACATACATGAATATGTTATATCAAATTAATATAAAAGCATCAATTTTTAGGTTAAAACATACAACATCAAATTAATATAAAGTATGAATTTCAAAATTAGAACATGTAAGATTAAATTAAAAACATAAAGATAAAATATTAGCTATTTTGCAGTTCTTATTTGTTAATATAAATAATTTTATTAAAATTAATTACAAGAAAAAAATAAATTATTTAAAAATACAATGACTTGATTAATTAAACATGAGAAAATCTCAACTTAATTTCAAAGTTGAGTTAGTATAAAAATTTATTTATACTTTCTTATTTTACATTTTAAAATTAAACTTATATTTTTCACTATTAAATTTAAATTCTTCATAAAAATCCATAAATAATACAATATTTTTTCAATTAAATATGAATTAATCTCTTAAAAATAATTTTTTCTATTAATATGTTTATGTCTTCTTCAGCCATAGTCCAAAGCTAAGTTCATATTTTACACTATAAATTTAGATTATTATCATTAAAGATGTATAAATAATATATTGATTAGATAAATTAAACACGAGGGAATATTTTAAAGTTAAGTTTCTTTACTAACTTGTTTATGAATTATGGTTACATAATCCAAAGCTAAAATTATATTTTTTATGATTTAATTTTGATTTTTGAAAAAAAAAAAGTTTTTATTTATTTTTAATTCCACATTTTAAGTGCGACTTTAGAATTTGGATGAATTATTTTCACTATTATAGTAAGAGTCACATAGTGGCGGATGGTTCGTGGCAAGGAGGATGGAGCGCTTTCTCCGCACAAGGCTGTGGTTTTCGCAGTTTTTACCTCTAGCCTGCGGTTAATTTTTACCCTCCCTCTTTACTGTTCCTCGCCTGACCTTCTCTGGCTCCCCTTTCTCAGTGGCCTTTCCCGACACCTTCTCGACAATGGAGTATCTATCGATGACCGTGCAGACTTCTGGCGCAATGAAGACAACTCTGGTGGACGTCGTGGAAACGAAGTTTTTGGCCGGTGGAGGACCACTTGAGCAGTTGGCGGGCACTGGGGACTCTCCTCTTTTCCTTGCGTTCCTTCTCAGGATGAACCGGTTTCCCCTCCTTTTCCCTCTCTACTCGACGACCTTCTATTTGGATATTTTACAGAACCTTGGGTGCCGGGGCCTTCGTCTTCTACAACAGTTGTTTTACCCCCTCTCAGTACACTACAAGCTTCTGACATAGACTGGGTAAACTCTATTGAAGGAAGATTTATTCACTCTACCTTGGAGCCCGCCCTTGATTGTCTTCTCTCCAGCAATGACCCAGAACCCTCAGTCGGTATAGGACATGATGTCCCTCCCCCTTTTCCCTTAAACAAGGGTTTCATTTCTGCTCGGCTTGAACCGAATGAGTACAGTGGATGCGAGCATACCTACTCCACCAGGGAACCCTTAAAGAAGTACCTAGATATCTTGGAAGGAGCTACTCGAGCCAGAGAAGTAGGATCCAGGTTGAAGAGAAAAATCTTAAAAACTAAAGGAAGGGTTGGAAATCTCGCACTCGAAGAATACGTCGAGATGAATCAGGTTTCCCAGATGGAAAATCAAACAATTGTAGGACGTATGAATGGCAGAATTTTTTCGGTGAAAAATATTCGAGATTGGATACATTCTGCTTGGAAGGATGATCTTGGATACCTACCGGAGCTGGTGGAATTAAACAGAAACCAGTATGCATTCACCTTCGAGAATAGTGAGCACGCCAAATGGGCGCTAGGTAAAGCCTGGAGCATCAACAACTCTCCGCTTCTTCTCAAACCTTGGAGTCCACTTTTTGACGCAAGCAGAACGTCTTGATAAAATTCCGGTTTGGGTAAGGCTAACAACACTACCTTTCCATCTCTGGCCCTTAGATTATTTCAAAAAAATTGGAAATTTTTTAGGAGACTTCTTGGGCGGACATGACCTTTCAAGAAACTAAACAAAGGAAGGTAGCAAGAATTCTGGTAAATCTGAACGTCAGGAAAGGTCTTGGTGAAGAATTGGATCTTAGCTGGGGAGAATACAACTATGTTCAAAAATTGGACTATGAGAACATACCCTTCAGGTGCCAAAGGTGTGATCAGTATGGGCATCTTATCAAGAATTGTAAGCTACCTTTAAGGACCAGAGGAACAATGTATGGAAGGTTCAAAGATTCTCAGAAGTTTTTTGGTTCAATGGAATCCTCTCTCAATTCACAAAGGGACCAGGGATGCCAAACTGATATCCTTACAGAATAAATGTATGTAGATTTTGTCCATCATTGCTCAGAAATGCTTCCTTTACGACCGGATCAATGAAGTCGAGTTCTAGCAGAAACCACTTCTTTCCCGGATGCGGGTACCTCCTCTAACCCTGCCCCTTCTAATATTGTTTTAATAAATAATTTGTCTATAAAAGGCCCTGAGTGGATGATCTCTCCTTCCCTTCCCCCGCTCCCTCCCCTCTTTTTCACCTCCCCCTTTGCTCCCTCCCTTCCCCGCTCCTTCTCCGGCCTCCTCTGCATCCTTTCTACCCTTGGAACCCCCTTCTACGCCTTCAGCTCCGGTCTCATAGGATTCCACTACGTCCTCATTTGATACCTCCTCAAGGCATTATTTATTAAGATCCACGAACAAAGAACACTCAGGAGGATTAGCCTTGGACCCGATTCCAGTAGAGAAAAGTGGGAGAGGCAGAAAAAACCTCATTTCAAGGGCCCAGAAGAAACCCAAGATCGATCTTTTAGCAGGAAAACCGATCTCTATTGAAAGGGCGCTTAAAGCAAGGCGAACCCTAGGAAAGTGGCCTTGATGAAGTTATGCTCTTTCAATTGTAGGGGATTGGCTGACCCCCTCAAAAGACCAGCCCTAAAAAGGATGATCCTAGCAAAACATCCAGATGTCCTTCTCCTTCAAGAAAACTTGGGGGAAGGGGCTGAATTTTTCAATAGACTCTCTACACTACTACAATATTGGAGT
>JASDQU010243806.1:141095-152588 GCA_032191745.1 Picea mariana
GATCTCCCCTTCACCAATCTGAATCATTGATCAGGCCTCCCATCACAGAGTATTTTTTGTTGCTCCAACTTCTTGGACACCGAATAAGAGGTATCGAGAGGAATATTCTCCTTCGATATTGTACATGTCAGAGTGTTATAACAACCTCCGAGAATTAGACTCCGAACCTTTTATTCTAAATCTCTTCACAGTCATCGATCTAGAGAGATCTCCCTCCGAGATCTAATCTTGACTGTCCCTTCTTTAACACACAATGGAAACCCTGGGAAACTTGATCAACGATCACAATCTATTATTCCTCTATATCAAAGGATAGATGTTCCTAGACAATTAAAAAGGGGTTTTCTCTCTATTCTTTCTATGGCTTGCACATAGAGTTGAGATTTGACTCTATTTCTTCACGACTTCAAATTACTCTATCACAAATTCGACTTATTCGTTATTACCTTTGAAACATTGATCCCTTCGTTGATCGATAATTACTTGTGATCCATCCACGTTGGATCCAAAGCCTGCACACATGTTTTAGGAGGGGATTCCTCACTATTAAGATATTAACACTTGCACCGCTCAAACTACAGAGAACTAGGCACACACACCTTTAATAGAGGCACAATTCTCTAGTCCAATGTAACACTTAAAATAGAGTGGTTTCATTCATAAAACATACAACATTGTACAAAGTTTTACATAAGGCCCCTCTCTCTCTAATGGCCTCTCAACCTCTCACACTCTTGGCCTAATTCTACATTCATTTGGCCACACACTCATGCCCTCAGGCTTACATTTTTAATACAAGGTTCCTGAACCTGAATCTATTCAAACCATAACAATCATTCACCAAATTAATCTCTAGGATCTCTTAAGATCCAAAAAATCCTCATGAGATCTATAATTAACCTAAGATCTTTCTAAATCCTCACAACTCCCAACCATCTATTACAACTCTCGAGATATGTTTTAACAAAGCAGATTCAATTACATATTAAATAAATCTCAACTCAACAAACCCCATCCTATGTAATCCTTCTAGAAATCAAAAGAAATTACATTAATTCAAACATAGGGAACCCACTACCTTAATAAATCAATAGACCCCCTGGGTCTAATCAAATGTATTTGATTTTGAAAAAAGAATACTCTTGCAGCACATTAATTTTCTATGAACATAAGGAAAACAATAGTACATTTTTTTAGATCAACCTTATATTTACAATCTATTTATCATTTTCAATTCATTAGTTTTCCATGACTTTGGGAGGACAATAATCTATCTTTCCATATCAACATTTGCTTTTATTCTTTTCTATTAATATGATAAGTTCATGGTTCTACGCTCTATTTTTTTCCCTAACACAACTATCTATATTTAACATCTCTATTTTTTTTATAACGCAGTTTTAATTTTGGGATAAATATGTTGTGTTTACAAGTATTGTTTTAATTATTAAATTTCGAAGAAAACATGTTTTATTCTTTTAAAGAAATTAATTAATCTTAATAATCTTTTAAAAAAACTATCAATCATAAACATCATTTTTAATGTTTATTGACATTTTTTATATAAATTGTATAAAATTTTGACACAATTTATATTTAAAATATTAATAATTATTTTAATATATTTTATATTATTAGATTTATTTATTTAATATCATCATTTTTAAAATTTATAATTTATGTTGAATTATTTGCCATTTAAATTTAAAATATTAATAATTATTTTAATATATTTTATATTATTAGATTTATTTCTTTAATATCATCACTTTTAAAATTTGTAATTTATGTTGAGTTATTTGCCATTTGAAATTGAAATAGACATAATTTTAAAATCCTATTCAAAACATCTTGCATATTGATTGTAATTATCTCTTTCATTTAATTTAATATATATTTATATTCATAAAATTGCAAAAGAAATTCTATTTCTTTTGATTCTATTAAAAAAAAAAAAAATCTTGGATGTTAATTATAATTAATTTTTTCACTTAATTTAATATACATTTATATTCATAAAATTGCAAAAGAAATTATGTTACAATTTTACCAAAAACATTGAATGAGCTCCTTGGGATAGCATTTCTTTTGATATTAAAATAGCTCTTATTTAAACTTTACATTTTTTGTTTGAATGGGGTGATATAATGTTTTTGTAAAATTTTAATTTTCTGTTATTTAAATTGTATATGCATAAATGGATTGACAGTGTTGAAAAATCCTTCAGACACTCTCATTATATAAACTTAACCACTCAAATCTCTTGATTCATACAAACTTAACCACTCAAATATGCAAATCCAATAATTTCTTGCCTGATTTGTAGAAGGAACCTATGCCATATGCATGTTCCAACCCCATGCATGTTTAGATTTATGCATCAAGACAAATCCAAACATGCATAGGGATGCACAAATGTGTTGTAATCTAAACATTCTTGTTTGATTTGTACAAGGAACATGCATAGGGCTACACAAATCAGAATGAATCATTCAATTTTTCTACATGCTTTGAAAGTAGAATCATGAAATGGTTGTTTTCTATGATTTCCAAGGATACAAACATCACATTGTTTCAGTTTCCTAAGAGTAGTAGGAAAATCAAAAACACCATTCTTTCTCAATAAACAAAGACTGCCATAATTGATATGGCCAAATATAGCTGCCACAAAAACTAGATGACATTATACCTTCACTGTGATGAGAGAGGCATGAAACATTTTGTGTATGAGAAGATGTCTCATTCAACTTCAACAATATTCCATCTTCCATTCCAATCATAAAAAACATGTTGTCATAATCCTCTCAACTTTTCCACCAATTATATAAAAGAATGGTCTTGCTATCGGATGTGAACAAGGGACAACAAGATCCTTTGTAGCAAGATAGAGCACATTATGCAAAAGAAAATCAGGGAGACCAAGCAACTTAAGTCTGATGGTGCCCATTCCCTTAGGTTTGAGACTCGACTTATGTCCAAAATACACCATGTCATCTACATTTTCATTGAAGTATTTGAAGAAGATTATTCTCTTATTATGTTTATATTCTTTGATAATATCACATGAAACTTTGCATTCATCTACTTCATGTGACCCATTTGTTTTGCAACAATTACAATGAATATTGGATCTATCACCTTGGTTGTGTCATCTTCTGTTGCTTTCTCCTCCGGAAGAATCATGTGGTTTAATTATCTTTCTGATAAAGATACAATGTCTCACCAGTCGAAAGGGTTGAATTCCTTCCAAAGGATTTCTCATGTTTTGCAACTTTCTCCATTATCTTATCAAATGTGATGGATTTCATTTGACCACTTCCTTGGAGTGATTCAAGGTAGTGAGAATATGTAGGGTTGATAGCCTTAATGAAGGTTCTGAGAGGGAGATATATCATCATTCCAATGGGCTCCATGTCATGCATTATGGATTTGATTTCTGAAGCTAAATTCATAGGGTTATCATTCTTCAACTCTAGGTTGGAGAGCTTCACCATTAGTTGTATGAATTCCAATTCAAAGTGTGTGCCATACAATTCATTGAATCTATTCAAGGTTCTATATGAATCATTAATAGAAGTAATATGATGGCCCACCTCCTCACTTGTTGTTGCATATATCACAACATATGCCTTTTTTCCTTCGTCCTCCCATATGGCACATTTTTTGTTAGATGTTGGAATGGTTGGTATGCTACTCTTTGACTTTGATTCTGAGGAAGCATATTCAAATTATGATTATGTTTCTTCTTCAGTGATTTGTTATCAAGTACTACTACTTCACAAATTTCTTTCCACGGGTCATTGAAGATCAATGTTCTTTTTATCTTCCTGTACCATTCTCTGTATTTTTTTTTCTAGTCAAAACCACATTGATAATGGAGATGAGAGAATTCATTTTCTTCTACCTTCATGCACATGTAGAAAGTTAATGATATTGTACCAAAAACACTGAAATTACTCTGCACCAAGAAGGGTTATGCTTCAATGCACCCCATTATGCTTCAATGTTATAAAATCCATAGACTCTCTACAATTGAACTTCACTTGCATATTTCAAACCATACCAACAAATTTCTAAAATCTCAAGCTACAAGTAACCAATTATTTTCATTCATCTTCATACAATAAGAAACACTTGAAAAAATCATATAGAATGTAATCAAAATATAAAATATCCATGGCTAGCAAATTGAATTGCTCTTAATTCCAAATCCACAAAAATAAAATGCAGAAGTTAGTGGTGAAACCCATGAGTCGATTGGAGTATCCCGTGCATGGTAGGTTCTTGGACGCATCTCGTACGAATTGTCGACCTACTGGATAGCTTGCTTTCTTGTACAATCGGAGACTGTGTCTTGGAGGCGTGTGACCAGTGGACCCTTCGAAGTGTAGTGTAGCCCACATTCTGGTCTTCGATTGAGGGGCGATATTATTCTGGTCTCCACCAACTAGGGTTGAATTGAATACCATTGATAATAGGTGTAGGAAGTAGATTACAACAAGGCTACGTATGGTGTAGTGGATGGAGAAGTTAGCGTTTGCGTACTAGAAGAATTAGGGTTTGGATACAAACTAGGTTTAGTGTTTTGGGATACGTATGGAGTGTTTTAGTTACTAGCTTGACTTTACATGTGGAGGGAAGAGAGATGGTAGTGATCAATGTGCATGGGACCTGGATAGAGGTGTGCAAAAATGGAGAGAGTGACAAGTTAAGAATTTTCATATGGACAAACTAGTTACCAGAGGATGCAGAAGAATTGGCAGGTGAACATTTTCTATTTGCAAGAGGAAAGCAAACACAAGGGAATCAAATCATGGAGTTATCCCTGCTATGATACCATTGTCGGGCTAGGCATTGACATAAAATGCAAATCTATGGATGTGACTTGCATTAACATGATAGGTGAATAAATACAAAGGAAATTATCATTGGTCTTCCATAATGGATGACCCTTCCTATCACCTATGACTCTTCATATTTACACTAAAATGTTACAATAATTCAATCCCAAGGACTACATGTCCAACATTTGCCATTGTGATGTCTAGAATACTTGATAGAGGACAACCTTTCCTCAAGCCTATTTTTCTTTTGAAAAAGGTTGTTGGACCTCCATTTATTATAGGAGATATCCATAAAGAGCCTATGCAATTTTGTATCCAACTAAAAAAGTTCTCATCAAATCCAAATATTTAAATAACTTCAAAAAGGAAGGAATGGAGGACTCTATCAAATGCATTCACCATGTCCATATTGATGATCATTCATTTCTCCTTACTAATGTATCTTGAATGGATGGATTCTTGAACTAATATTATTTAACTTATCCACTATCTCCTCTTTTTTTTTTTTTTTCATAAATCCATCCTGTTTTTCTAAAAACATCTTTAGAAGAGTCCCCTTCAATTTGTTGGCTATAATTTTTGTCAACACCTTGTATGCTGAGTTACAAAGGGAAATAGGTTGAAAACTTGTAAATGTAGTTGGATTTGACTCTTTTGGAATAAGTGCTAGAAAATGGGAGTTAGTTCCACCTCCTACATTTTTATTTTTTTAAGTACAGTTTAGCATCCCTTTTAGGTCAAGTTTCACTATATTCAAAAATACCCTAAAGAAATGAATAGAAAATCCATCAGCTTCTTGGGCTTTATCCATGTCCAAATAAATACATCTTGATATAATTATTCCTCATTGATTTCTTTCAATAAGGGTGAATTTTATTCCATGGTTACTATGACTCATACATGCTATAACATCACCTAAATTTATCTTGGAGTTTCTCCTTCTTCATTGTGTATAGTTCTTCAAAATGTGCCCTTTTGTTGGATATGTGTTATATTCTTTGCACGACTAGAACCAATGTCTACATTGCACCGGGAACATAGGGGGGTAAGAGGGGGGCCCAACGCCCCCCCCCTCGGGAGGTTGCAAGGTGGCAGATCCCCCCTGCATGGGGGTTTGAGGCAACACCCCCGAGAAAAAAATCCTTGGTTTTCATGTTCATTTTTAGGTGGTCCTCGATTTTTGTGTCTATTTATGGGAATTTTTTTGGCACATGTTTTTTCGTCGATGGTTTTCTATTTCAAGTTAAGGAATTAGGGTTGTTGACTAATCCAGGTCATTGGATTAGGGTTTTGGATGTCACTCGCTCCTATATGTATATTGTATTGTAAACAATGTATGAGGTGAATGAATATAGAATATGATGGTTTTCTTGGTTTGGGTTTCCAAGGGAAAAATCTCAATGTCATGTGTGTATTTTCCATTGTATCTTTTTTGTTCTTTTATTGATAATCTATTTGCAGTAAAATATTGTACAAGGTTAAAATCTACATTTGGTATTAGATAAATTATTGGTTTCTGGGGGTTTCTTATGTGGTCAAGGGTTTGTCTCAAGAATGTGATAATCCTTGTTACAGTGGGAGATCTATGGTATTGATTCTTCAAGTGAAAAGAAATGGCGAGCAGTTCAAAAATAGAGATCGAGAAATTTAATGGGAAAAATTTTGAGCTATGGAAGCTCAAGATGGAATATCTGTTGGTAGATATAGATCAATGGATCATGGTGGATCGAGGTACTGCACCTGCAGGAATGTCAACAAATGACTATAAAAACTTGGATCAGAAGGCGAAGAGAACAATCCAATTGTGTCTCTTAGATTCAATATTATTGAATATGTCAGGGGAAGCTACAACCAAGGAGTTATGGAATAAGTTGGGGAACTTGTATCAGTCTAAGTTCCTGGTAAATAAACTATTCATGTGGAAGATGCAGTATAACCTGAGGATGAGAGATCAAGACACTGTCACAGAGCATATGAACGCTTTCAATATTGTGGTAAGTCAGTGATTATCTGTTGAGATTAAAATTTCAGATGAAGATAAGTGTATTAGTTTATTTTTATCTTTACCAAACTCCTGGGATAGTCTAGTTGTGGCCATAGGTAGTAATACAACTGCCTTGAGTTTTGATGATGTGGTCTCATCCTTGTTGTGAGAGGAGATGAGACAAAATAACATGGAATGATAGAGCATAGATGCATTATTTTCAAGAGGATGCTCCTAGGATATGAATATATATAAGTCTAAGGATAGATCTAAATCTCCCGGAAAGTTTGTAAAGGCATGTTAGAGATGTGGAAAAGAAGGGAATTTCAAGAAGAAATGTAGATTCAAAAGCATTGAGAAAGTGAAGGGATCTGAAGGTGCTCCCTCTCCAGAAGAAAATATCTCCAAGGAAGAAGCAGGAAGAAGGAAGGCATATGTACTTGGCTTCTTCAAGAATACATGCATATCATGAGACATGGTTGGTTGACTTGGATGCATCATTTCATGTGACTCCCCACAGGGAGTGGTTCTGTGAATATGAAAGGTATGATGGAGGTAATGTTTTCCGAGGTGATGAATCGACAACCATAATCATAGGATGAGGAAAAGTCAAGTTAAGGCTCATAGATGGAAGGATTAGAACACTTCCTACTGTTATGCACATCCTAGGATTGGCCAAAAATTCTAGGATGCAGAGGTAAAAGAAATATTTGAAAAAGAAACCTGCAAGATGGTTTGAAGATCAATGGTGTTGTTGAAGGTTGTTCGAATTGGAAATATATATATATATATATATATATATATATATATATATATATATATATATAAGCTACAAGGAAACATTATTAGTGATGGGTGTAATAGTTCCATTGTTCTTGATATTGGAGCAGAAGAAGAAAATAATCCTACAATCTTTGGAGAAGAGGGTATGTGGTGGCATCAAAGACTAGGGCATATTGGAGAGAAGGGTTTTCGACTACAAATGGTAAAGGTATGGTTGAAGGTACTTATAACTTCCTTCTGGATTTTAATTTATGTGAACATTGTGTATATGGGAATAAGAATTAGGTAAGATTACCCTTTGGTGCAATGAGGGTAGAAGGAATTTTATAGCTACTACATAGTGATGTGTTTGGACCCGTGTCAATTCCATCAATGGGAAAATGTATGTACTATGTCTCTTTTATAGATGAATTCTCGAGAAATACTTGGATGTATTTCCTCGGGAAGAAATCTAAAATCTTTGATAGGTTTAAAGAGTTTAAGGCTCTTGTTGATAATTAAACAAAGAAAAGAATTAAGGTGCCAAGGACAAATAATGGTGGAGAATTTTGCATGAATGAATTTGAAGAATTCTATAAGAAGTGTGGTATAGCAAGGAAAAAATACTACTCCATATACACCTTAATCGAATGGAGTTGTAGAAAGGATGAACATGACGTAAATGGAAAAAGAAAGGTTCATGCTTAGTGGTGTCAGGTTAGGGAAATAATTCTGGGAAGAGGCAGTGGGCACTACATGTTACCTGGTCAACAAATCACCCTAATAAGCATTGTATGACAAGACGCCACAAGAGGTCTGGACTGGTAAGAAGCCTTTTGATCTGGGAGGATCTAGATAACATCTTAGAAGTTTTAGAAGTGTCCTAGGAGGCTCAGAATGGCATCGACAAATGAAAGAGGGAAAAAAGTCAAAGTCCTCAAAGCTCAGAAAAATTGGCATCATCGTGAAGAAAACGTCACAAGATTTCCAATGACGTAAACGGTTTGTCAAATAGAGTTACGAATCGAAATATATTCGCAGTCAAAGTTTTGGTCAACCTAGCCCAATTAACAGGGATGAGTCAACATCCATATTGCTGACATCAACAACTGTACTAATGACATCAGAATACGTATAGATTACGTGGCACAGTCAAAGAGTGACATGTGTCCTGATGACGTCAACATGTTGACGTGGCAACACCAAAGGCTACCACGTGTCACTCATTTTTGGCATTTTCAGGTCGACATATAGACCAATGAGAAAGTGGCATGTGGCATTTCGTACAACCACGTGACATCCGTATAGCCACATGGAAGGTGATGTGGAATCCATATCGGATGTGGGAGGTGACATGGCATCCATACAGGATGTGGCAGGCATAGTGCGAGTGACATCAACATGTTGACATGGCCCAATGACAATGTGCCATGTGGCATGCTGATTTGGTACCTTAGACCACCAAATGGGCCAATAAAAATATGACACATGGCACCCCCAAGTGACGCCCACATGGAACTACCCAGGAGAAACCAGGTGGTCCTCTCACAAAATGGCACATGGCACCATGATCGAGGTGGATATTGGTGGCCACCCACCTATTTCAACTCGCTCAAAACAATTTTTTGGAAAATTTGGTAATTTACTATTTTTAGTAGTTTTTAACTTTCAGGGCCATTTTGAGGGCCTAAATGAAGGTTTTTCAGGATTGAGCTTCTCAATGATATTCAAAGGCTCTAATTGAGCTCCAAAAATTAATCTCCTCAATGATACCTTTCCAACAAGCTATCGTGAGCTCCAAACGAAGATCGTATGCCAAAGTTACGCCCCTGGGAAGTTGATACACCAAACTACACAGAACGGGGTCCACAAAATTGTTGGCTTTTCATCTTCCAATGTTAGGGTTTTGGATTTTATTTATGATAAAAGGCCTTTGGAGCCTCATTGTAAAATAATCTTCTCATGGATGCGAGTAGCCATCACATCTCTTCTCATAGATAAGCTGCCACCATTCTAATGAGTCTTTCACTCTGTATTTTTACAGTCTTTGTACATTTTTGCTCATTAATAGAAAATTGTGTATTACTGTATATATTTGTTTATGGTTGCATCTATGATACATTTCTGTTATATAATTGGATATCTGATATATCTCTGTACATTGC
The DNA here is from genome assembly GCA_032191745.1 of Picea mariana. Taxonomy (NCBI): domain Eukaryota; kingdom Viridiplantae; phylum Streptophyta; class Pinopsida; order Pinales; family Pinaceae; genus Picea; species Picea mariana. The sequence continues at coordinate 150,851 of JASDQU010243806.1, forward strand.
TTTATTATATCTCCGCTCTCATTTTGTGTCGAAAATAATCAGGATCACACCATTCACTGGATGACACGTGGCAGAGACACGTAGGAAGTGACTTTATCGTTTTTAGCCAATGGATGGCCTCTATGTGGCCCAGTCATGGGATGCCACATGGTAGTGGGAAAATTCCCAACGAGGGCCAGTAACCAAAATTTTAAAACTAAATTGAGGTTGGTCGGCGACCAACCCCTCTCTGCCAAACCTAGTAGCAAATTTGCCAAGGTTAGGGAAGATTCCTTTATTTCCAGTCCAACCACGAAATTTGGCGAACCCCCCAAAGTTGGTATACGGTTATAGCAAATGAACCAAAATGTGGAGGCTCACAAGCTTGACCCTGGGACCTCCCCAACCACAAATTTTAAATTAGCATCTGTTAATCGTTCGTGCTAACACCCGTGTTGATAAATCTACCCAAACAATTTGATAAAAGATGAGTTTTTCCAATCGACCGAGGGAGGAGAGCACACACCAATCCACCCAGGTCGTACCAGGCATGGTTTTCAATATAGAGTTCAATGCTATAATTACATAGACTTACACATGGATTGAGGCAGAGGTGCAGAGAAGGCTTGAAGGTGACAATGTCCAATGGAGATGATTTGACAGTCAATTTTGGGTAATTCGATGACACGAATCCAAAGGCGAGGTATGCTTCGGCATTAAAGACTCCAATCAATAGGTTAAATTTTGGAACAACCAATGTAAGCATGCTTTTTATTATGTTTTTTTCTCATTGAATGTTGCAACATAGTATGCTTGATACAGGTGTGAAGGAGCATGGAGAGGTTGCAACAAGGAAGCAAGACCAACATATTCCTTCTATTTAATCCTTTCTTCTATTCTTAAACATAAACAAATCAACTACATGTGAAAGAGAATTTGTGGCACTTGGATGATAAATGGCCAACGAAGAAGTCAGGAATCTCGTAGTTTCAAGATCTGTGTATGGGATGCATATATGGTTGGATCTGAGGAGCAAAGTTAAGGAATTATATGACTCCATGATGAAGGGGGTCATTTCTTATTCTTCCTCTTTTTTTGTATTGAGTGTGTGGGAATGATGTCCATGTCAACATCATGGATGCCTCATGAGCATGAGAACTTGTAAAACTTGTAAAAATTCTTGATCACATTACGATCTCCTGTTGTCGTCACCGAAAAGGAAATTTGTCCTTACAACTTTTAAAGGAGAGACATCACTACAATGAGGAGAATAAAGTGGTCAAGATTTAGCCCCCATCAGGTGAACTCGGTTATCAAGGTAAGTCTCATATCTCTTATGTGTTTTGTTCTTATGTTACTTTTCGTGAATTTACGCACATAGATCAGTAAATGAAACCATGACATATAACACATAAGGAAGCTAAAAGAGGCTTTAGTTCAATTTGGATTCAAGTCTATAAAGACAGAACAACTATACCTTTAATTGCAATCTGCTCAAGTAAAATGATCTATAACTGACCCTTTGTAGGAGTGACAGGATCAAAACCATTATTGGAAATTAATCACCCTCGAGATCAGACCAAGTGGTATCAGAGAAGGCTTGATATCGGTTGCATGTGTTGAAGCTAAGGATGTTGCGATTGTCAAAATAGTTATGGTTCGATGAGCTTCAAGAGCTCAACCAAATCCTTCAAGGAAAGAATGTTGGAATGAAGACATTGTTGCATGTTGCAGAGGAGGAGAACCAGAGGTTGCAAGA
>JASDQU010243806.1:157514-168109 GCA_032191745.1 Picea mariana
TGACAGTGATTTTGCCGGAAGCATAGATGACAGGAAAATCACTTCCGGTTATGCATTCAAATATGGATCAAGTCTGATTTCTTGGGCATCAAGAAAACAACCAGTTGTTACATTGTCTTCCGCGGAGGCCGAATATGTTGCAGCAACTTCCGCAGCATGTCAAGCTGTTTGGCTAAGAAGGTTAATGAGTGACTTATCACCAAATAATTTGGAGCCAACTCCAATATATTGTGACAACAGTTCTGCAATTACATTGTCCAAGAATCAAGTCTTCAACAAAAAGAGAAAGCACATTGATATCCGTTATCATTTTATTTGAGAATTGGTAAATGAAGATGTAATCACTGTAAAATTTTGTAAATCAGCAGATCAGCAAGCTGATATCTTCACAAAGCCTTTGGGCATAGAAACATTTGTATCACTCAGATCTAAGCTGAGTGTTGTTAAGTTAAATGATTGTGCGCTCCAACTTAAGGGGGGGTGTTAGACAAATAAGTTGAGCGATTTGCTCCATGATTTGCTCCGCGATTTGCTCCTTTGATTGAGCAAATCTCTTCTTTGATTAGTATAGTTAACTGTCAATTAGTTGGTTTCTTTTTTTCATCACTGAGTGAGCTGTTAGACGCTTCGTTATTTACGAAGCATTTCCAGCATGTAATTCCTTTATATATCAAGTCAATAATGAGATTCGTGTGGTGTTTTGTGCTATTCTGTTCTGTGGTTCTTGGTAAATTCGTTTTCTGTTTTCTCTGCTCTATCAATTCGTTTTTCTGTGGCTGCAGATTTGTTTTCAGGCAGGGCAGGGACCGAAGAAAGCAACATGGAGTAAGTCTGATAAATAAACATTACAAAAACACTCGGGGTTTATTTGGTCTCTCAGTATTCATCCATGTAACTTCTATCTCAGTCAAGGCTAGCCTTAGTTTAAACTGGCTCTGCATTTTTTAGGATCCGTTTGCCTCTAAATTTGGTGGTGGAGATATTCGTCTCTTAAGTTGCATGACCTGGAAGAAGAAGAAGAGGAACCAATAAAAAAAATGCAGATAAGTAAAATTTTATCGCCTATGGAGGGCTGAAACCGAGGACACCATTTAGGTCTCCGTGGTTGAAACAATTATCTCATCCGCCTCCTCTTCCTTGAAGGCAACAATGCCTGTGCGTTTGCTTCTTCTTCAGACAAAGAAAGTAGTAAGGATTTCCAAATGTATACAACGTCCAATATTTTTTATGGTCATGCCTTCAATGACGCTGGTGTTATGCAGAATGTCTCCACCATTTGATGTGATACTCCACATGAATAAATAGCTATGGAGACGATGGACAGAGTTCAGCTCAATTTCAATCATTCAATGTTCAGTAAAAGAGTTGCAACAGAATGCTATCTGTTCTCAGGGACATGGGTTTGCGATGCCTTCTATCCTCTTTATCCCGCTGGTCAATGCCCTTATCAAGGCAGAGAAAACTGTAGAAAAAATGGAAGAAGATTCTGATTAGGGTTTGCGATTTCTCCTCTCCTTTTTATCCTGCTGGTCAATGCCCTTACTCTCGAGGCAGAGAAAACTGTAGAAATAATGGAAGACCAGATTCTGATTAGGAGAACTGTAAGAATAATGGAAGACCAGATTCTGATTAGGAGAACTGGAGATGGCAACCTCTAGCGTGTTCTCTTCCGAGGTGAATCTTTTTTTGCATTACTGGCTTTTATGTTTTGTCGAACTTGTTATGGTTAAAGGATACATAATGGAAAATATTTATTAAACAGATGTTGGAAACTGGTAACAACTAATTCCTCCATGATTAGATTAGGATTTCAGATTTTATAATCCAGTTAGAATATGGATGAGATTGCATTTAATAATTAATTTCATGTGTAAATGTATATAAATCTGTGTATGTCAATGGAGGTTGTGTGTGACAATGTAGATGAGTGAAACTGTTGTAATCTCCATTATATGAATAATAAGACAACGATACCTGGTAAATCGATCATCATCAACAATAATATAGTGCAAAATTCCAGAAGAGGTATGAAAATGTCATCCTTGTAATTATTATAATCTGAAAGTTTTTGGTTGTGAATCCTATGCTCTAATTCTGAAACATCAGCGTTCTAAACTAGATCCAAAATAAAAAAGTCTTATCTTTGTTGGATATGGTGATGGTATTAAAGGGTACGGGTTGTGGGATCCTACAACCCACAAGATCACCATTAACATAGATGTAATATTTGATGAATCATCTCTCATCAGATCAGATATAGATGTTCAAATGAAACATGAAGAAGTACCTAAGTATCAATAGATTTAGTTTGAAACCAGTTCAAATACAAATGAAAGTGAACATGAACAAGTTTTTGAAGATGTTCATGAGGAGTTTCATGTAGAGGAAGACATGGTTGATGATAACAATCAACATAATGTGGATGAACCACAAACTTCCCTAAGGAGATCTACGCGGGTCATAAATCCTCCAAGAAGGTATGATGATTTTGTTTCGTCAATTTCTGTGAGTACTAATGATGATGAACCTTCGTGTTATCAGGAAGCTGTGAAGGGTTTTAACAATGATAAATGGAAAGAAACAATGAAGGATGAAATAAAGGCATTAGAGAGGAATGCCACATGGGACCTGGTAGAAATTTCAAGAGACAGAAAAACTGTAGGTTGCAAGTGGGTCTACAAGATGAATAAGGGTGTTGATGATAAGGTGGAAAGGTACAAAGAAAGGATGTTTGCAAAAGGATATTCTCAGAAATAAGGTATTGAATTTCATGAGATTTTTTCACTAGTTGTTAAGTCTGTTTCAATTCGAATTGTGTTAACATTAGTTGCATTACTTGATTTGGAGTTGGAGCAACCAGATGTTAAGACTGTTTTTTTTACATGGTGATTTGGCTGAGGAAATTTACATGGAACAACCTGAAGGTTTCATTCAAAATCGCAGCAAGAAATTTGTTTGTGGGCTCAAGAAATCATTGTATGATCTGAGGCAATCGCCCAGACAATGGTACAAGAAATTTGACTCTTTCATGGTGAGCCGGAATTATATAGGGAGTGAGTATGATCATTGTGTCTACTTTAATAAATTGAATAATGACATATTCATTATCTTAGTATTGTATGTTGACGATATGATTTTAGCAAGAAAAATCATAAATGCGATCAACAGGTAAAGGCTCATATGGCTAGGACGTTTGATATGAAAGATCTAGGAGCAGCAAGGCAGATTTTGGGCATGACGATATTCAGAGACAGGAGGAATGGTAAGCTTTGGTTGTCACAACAGAAGTATGTTGAGAAGATACTTTTGAGGTTTGGTATGAACAATGTGAAACAAGTTTCAGTCCCTTTGGATTCACATTTTAAGTTTTCTTCAAGTTTATGTCCTAGTACAAAAGAAGAAAAAGAATATATGTCTCGAATACCATATGCTAATGCAGTAGGAAGTCTAATGTATGCCATGGTTAGTACAAGGCTAGACATTTCACATGTAGTTGGGGTTGTCAGTAGGTATATGGAAAATCCAGGTAAAAAGCATTGGGTAATAGTGAAATGGGTGCTTCAGTATCTAAGGGGCACAAGTGATTACTGTATCACTTATAAAAATGGTTGTGAATTAGTCTATGGATATGTTGATTCTAATTTTGCATATGATTTAGACAAGAGAAGGTCAACTTCAGGGTATGTATTTACTCTTGTAGGTGGAGCTATTAGTTGGATGTCAAAGCTACAGAACATTGCTGCTTTATCCACTACATAAGCAAAATAAGTAGCTGTTTCACATGCTTGCAAAGAGGCAGTTTGGTTGAAAGGTTTGTTTGGTGAGTTTGGAAGGATGCAGGACAAAGTAAAGTTACTTTGTGATAGTCAAAGTGTTATTCACTTGGCTAAGAATCCATCCTACCACAGTAAAACAAAACATATACCTATCAAATACCATTTTGTAAGACAGGTCATCGATGAACATGGAGTCTCTCTTGAGAAAGTGCATATAAAAGAGAACTGTGCAGACATGTTCACAAAACCAGCATTGTTAGAGAAGATATGATGGTGCTTGGCTTCTCTTGGCTTGCAGAATAGGTGATGAACGAAACGAAGGAGCAAGGTATCAAGTTAATTGTTGTCAAGGTGGAGATTGTTGGAAACTGGTGACAACGAATTCCTCCAAGATTAGGATTTCAAATCCTATAATCGAGCGTTGGTTGTAACCAATAAGACCAAGTTAGAATATGGATGAGATTGCATTTAATAATCAGTTTCCTGTGTAAATGTATATAAAACTGTGTATGCCCATAGAGGTTGTGTGTAAGAATGTAGATGAGTGAAACTGTTGTAATCTCCATGATCTGAATAATAAGACAACCGATACCTCTGCTTGGTGGACGTAGTCCAATGTTTAGGTGAACCACATGAAATCTCTGTGTATTATAATATGTGTGATTGTTGACTATCATATGTGAATTGCGTTTTTGCGCATTTGCAATTCTAACAACAAAATGGTTGGAAATGATATTGCAAAATATTTAAATATATGTACTTGAATGTTCCTTGAGTTGAGTTTTTTTTGGAGATATTGAAATGTCTAATATTTTGAGTGGACAGTTTAGTCATCATCAGTGACAATAATAGAAAAGAGGGCTTGATTGATGACTAATAAAGTTAAAATAATATTGGAAAAGAGAGCTTGAGATGGGTGAAATGTCCACTAAAAACTTTGAATATTTCTGTAAAATTAAAATAATAATAGAAAAGAGAGTTAGAGATGGTTGAAGTGTCCACTAAAAACTTTGAATATTTCTGTATTTTATATCTTCAGAAACCTCAAGTAACATTATAACTAACTTAAAAACTAAAGCTTTAATGTATATTGATTATGTAGATTCAATGCCAAAAACAACTCATGTCTCAATGCCAAAAAAAATATTAGGRACAAAAAATTCAACCATATTAAAGATTGGTGAAAAAATAATATTTATTAAAAACTCATTAATTCAAAGCCAGTAAATAGGTGGGAGTCCATGTGCTTGCTTCAAGCGACGATTCCCAGACATAAGAAAAACATGGTTTATCGATCTCCTCTGACCATATTCAAGGGCCTGGTAACCTGCTGGAGCTGGTTTTAATACACGTGTGCTCTTGCTTTCTGTCGGTATAGGTGGATAATAAAGTCTAAACTTTATTTGTTTTCTGCGGAGTTCACGTGGTCTACTTTTCTAACCAAGATTATGTGGCGGAAATTTTTTCAAATTTGTAATTTTAATTATATTTTAATTCATTGCAGAACCAGATTTAAATGGTCTCATCAATGTTTTTCTTGGACTAATAACCAGATAAGAATATAATTTTTACACACTTTAAAAAAACATTTTTCTAATTTCATTCAAATTTTTAATTTTTAATTATATTTTAATTCATTGCGTAATCATATTTAAATGTTTAATTATATTTTAATTTATTGCATAACTATATTTAAATGATCTAAACAATGTATCTTTTAGACTAATAAGTATAACTTGTACACTAAAGAAATATTTTTCAAATTTCATATTTATTAAAAAGTTTGAAAAACTTTATAATAAAAAAACAAAGTTAATGAAGGCTCATTGAGTTTTCACTGTTAAAGGCATCAAGGTTGGAATTTACAGAAAAATTTTCACGGTATTTGATAGGCAAATTGTACGGTCAATTTACCAATCAAATTCCATTCCTGATCAACTCAGTGAAATTACATTCATCAAATTCCATCAAATTGTAGAAGTAATAAAAGATGACTTTTATTAATAAGATAAAATTCTTTTGAATTTTTTCATTAAAATTTGGAAAATATATAAAAACAAAAAATGTTAAACTACACCATTAGGACCTTACAAAATTTAATTAAATAATTTTTTTTATAAAAATATAAAATTTAAATATATATTTACATTATAATCCTTTATATCATATTAATATGAAATTTGATTTCATATTTATGCATATATCAAGCAAAATTATTTATAATAATATTTTTATTTAAAACAATACTTATTTTTTGATCGGGTTCTTTTTACTTTTATTTTCTATTTTCTTATGACAACTATTTACCGACAACGTGAGGGAAATGCTCCCTAGGGGATTAGTGGTTTCTTATTGAGTATAATATCAATATAATATTAATAGCCTAGATTTATGTTTATCTAGGATTTATCAAATTTTTAATTAGTATTTTTTATAATCAATTTAATATTAACACCTTAGATTTATGTTTATATAGGATTTATCAAATTTTAATTAGTGTTTTTTTAATTAGTGTAGATTTATGTTAATTTCATATTTATTGTTAACCAATTTAAATTTATATTTATCTTAAATTTATCAAYTTTTAATTAGTGCAAATTTATATCAATTTCGTGTATATCAATTTTTAAATGGAATCAAATTTTTTTAAGTGAAAATGTTTTGATTATTTAAAATGATTATGTAAGAGAAATGTTTCATGAAAAATATATTCCAAGGAATTAATGATCTCAACAATGGGAGAGAGAAATATTTTATGGAGTAGTATAAACATTTAATTTATTGGATCAATTTTATTGGAAATTTAGTCAAAAGTTATTGGAACTCCATATTTGAGTGATTTGAGAATTTTTGAGGGTGTTGAATTCATTTATACATTAAAAATGCAATTTAAACAATAAAAAATGACTATCTCACCAGGACTTATTTCTTCCAATTCTAATAAAAAAACTTTAAATATCCAATATTTAAGCAACACCAATATTTTATATACCCTCTTTCATTCTATCAACATTATTATTTTTTATATTTAAAAATATAAAATTAATTAATTTAAATTTATATTAATTTCCAATTTATCAACTTAACAACATTCAGAATTTAAACTAATACAAATATAAAAATATAATTTTGATTATTTTTAAAATATTAAACCATATTTTTTTTATGTAAATATTATTTTATATAATTATAATTACAAATATATTTAGATTAAACAACATTTTTATGTAAATATTGTTTTATATGAATATCGTTAGAAGCCTTGGATCTGAAAAGATGATGCCCTTAGTCTTATGTCCGTCTCCAAGTTGCTAGAATTTTGGAAGTTCAACCAAACGTTGACTCTCCTATGTGTCGTTTCCTGAAACCTTATATCACTTTTTTATATTAAAAAGTTTCTTCTTCCTAGGTCATCCTATGACACCAACACTAATTTAAGCATTACATTATTTTGAACCACGTGCTTATATTTTGAAACAAGAACACTTTCTACATAGACAAAATTAAATTTGGATGGACATAGAAAGAGTTAACCCGTCTTCTTTACCGGTCATAAATTCACATCGCCCTTGATATATATTTTTTTAAATATTTTCTTTGGACTTCATCCCCTTCCAATTCATCTTTACTCAAATGATTCTTCTTTGGAGGGAATGAATCCGAGATGCTCAACCTTAGATGAAGTTGAGAGTTTTATTTCCATCTTCTAATTCTATAGATTTTTGGATCAAATTGAGAGTTTTATTTCCATTTTCTAATTCGCTATAGATTTTTGGATGAAATTGAGAGTTTTATTTCCATTTTCTAATTTGAAAATTTGCTAGATTTTTAGAGGTACAATTTGAAGTTGAGAGTTTTATTTTCATTTTTTAATTCTATAGATTTTTGGATGAAATTGAAAGTTTTATTTCCATCTTCTAATTCGCTAGATTTTTAGAGATACAATTAATTGTTGGATTTTTGGAGGTATAATGAAATGATGACTTTCTTTTGTATTTTTGTTCAAAAACTTGTAGTTATTTTTAAATTGTTGATTTTTTGGAAGTTTAATTAAATTGTTTATATTTTGTAAGTTTAATTAGATAATTATTTTTATTTTTTATCACAATTTTTTTATGGAGAAATTCAAGAGATGTTTTCTAGCATTTGTGAATGACCTCATCCAAGGAGATTTAAATTGGTCCCTATTAGCATTAAAACTAGTCAAATTTTTGAAAACATCTTGTCCATCCTTAAACAATTAGGATAGAGTGAGATTTTTGGTACCTTGTCAAACCCCAATTGGCTTACAGAGTCAAACATGTTACCAGTAGGATTTTAACCTAAACGGAGGAACTCCTTGAAAAACCATTCATGCTTTTCTATCATGAAGAACGAAGTATATCTACATGCAAGAAACAAAGTATAACTAAAATCACATCCCCATCATCAATAAGCATTTTCTTTAGGAAATTTTCTTATGCAATTATGTCAAACAAAGAATACTTGCCACTAAAATGCACCATACAAAAAAAAAAAAAAACTCTAGCATACATGTTAAGAATTTCATCAACAACAAGTAGACCAACAAATAAGCACCACCGAAGTTTAATAGACCATTGCTACCAAATGTGCTATGAATTGTAGAGCTCAAAATCCATATTGTGTTCTAAATTCTTGTTTCCCTTAATTATCTAAGCATTATTTTCTTCAAATTCGTGTCAAGCAACAAAGTCTAACTAAAGTCACATTACCATCATCCATAAGCATCTTCTTTAACCAATTTTTTTTTCCAAATGTGTCAACAACATCTAACTAAAGTCACATTACTATCATCAATAAGCATCTTCTTCAACCAATTTTTTATTTTCAAATATGTCAAACAAAGAATACCTAACACTAAAATGCACCCTAGAAAAACAATTATAACATACATGTTAACCACAGACCAACAAAGATTAACCATTGCTACCAAATGTGTTGTGAATTGTAGACATCAAACTCCATGTTATATTCTAAATTATTTTCTCCCATAATTATCTAAGCATTGTTTCCTTCAAAGTCATATTAAACAAATGCAAAATAAACATATGGACTACTAAAATTAGAACCAATGTCAGGATTGGTAAATCCAGTTCTATGGTTTGGAAAAGAATAAACATCCATTCCATTATTCCTTTAAAAACTAGATGCAAAATATTATCCTTTTTGTTCAACACATGGATAATTATGTCCAATTCCATATGTTTGTGCTAAAGGGTGACTGCAAGCTAATGACAGTCTCTCATGATGCATTAGTGGTAATGCAAACCTAGAAAAACAACAATCTGTTAACTTGGAGGGATTATTCAAGGTACGTTTTCAATGAATTTGAATATGGTGTAACAAGATGAAACGTAGGAAATTGAATTTGCTTTATGAATATACAACTTTTATTCATATAAATTGTGAATAACTAGGTCAACTTTGTTTTTTCTAACAGTGGTATCTTATTTTTCCAACAAAATATAAGGTATATGTTTTCATTCGTGCAGGTGTTGAGTGTCTTAACGATGGGATTTCGTTCAAAAAACTTGTATTCTTTTAGAAAACCCATTTTTCTTGTGCTGTGTATTTTTTGGAAATTTTTAATATTAATTTTATATATATTTTTAAATTATCAAAGTCAACATATGCTTGAAATTACAATGTCTTTTGCTTGTGTTGGCTAAAAGGGTCTTAACATGATATTTTTTTTTTTTTTAGATTATAGGTATTGATTTCCTCTAGTGCCACATATAACCCATTTGAGAAATGATTAAGCTAAGAAAAAGTTATAGCAGAAATAAGAGAGGTATGTATTCTAGGATTTTGATACATGTGTTTAGACAAAAATAAATCAAAAATAGTAAACAATAATAATTATATATATATATATATTTGAAATATGCATAGTCGTCTCGATCTATGTCTATAATTTATTCAAGAACTGAAATGTGTATCCTACAGAAAAATAACATCAAAGACGAAGATATAGAGGGGTATTCATAAAAATGGAGGTTTTTATGAATTTGCAGACCAAACCACTAGGTTTGTCATCCCAAACCTAGATCTGAGCCAACCAAGTCAGCATACACCTTGTCAATCCTGCCCAAAAAATTTGAATTCAAACAAGAGTGAATGCGCTCTAGGAATGTGTGTGCGCTCATAAAAATAATTTCCTTCCTTCTCTATCTTTGTCCTTCCTCTGCTACATCTACCTCCCCCTCTTTATATCACTCTCTACCTCTAGGAATGTGTGTGCGCTCATAAAAATAATTTCCTTCCTTCTCTATCTTTGTCCTTCCTCTGCTACATCTACCTCCCCCTCTTTATATCACTCTCACTCTCCCTCTCTACCCTCCCTGTATGTCTCCCTATCTCTCCCTCACACTCCTATACATGGTAAGACCTAGACATGGCAAGATTTAGACATCACAAGGCATGGAAATACCTATAGCTAGACCTTACCTTGACATCTCTCTCTCTCTCTCTCTCTCTCTCTCTGTTCCCCTTTGTGCCTCAATCCTCTCTCTCTTCTAGCTCTATTCCACCCTTTCTCTCTCTCTTTGTTGTTAGTCTCAGTCTCAGTCTCTCTGCCCCTCTTTCTCTCTATATTCCCCCTCTTTTTCTGGCTTTCTATCCCCCCTTACTCTCATTCTCTTGCTACCCCCCTTCTATGTCTCCCTCTCTTCTTCCCTTCCTATCACTATACCTCTCTTTACCCTCCACATATTTTTCCCTCTCTTCCCTCTCACACTCTGTCTCTACCCCCTCCTCTTTGTCTTTCTCTCTCGCCCCCTCCTCCTTCTCTATCTCTAT
>JASDQU010243806.1:172827-184909 GCA_032191745.1 Picea mariana
TTTTTCTTCCCAAATTTGTCAGTATCAACATTTTCTAATATTTCATCATCAATGTTGATAGATTCTCCTGCATATTTCAATTTAAAGTTTATATTAAAAAACATAACCCAAACACAAATTCACTAAGTTATATATACTTGAGTGTTCATCTTGTATTAATCTAAATTTATGTACACATACCTATAGATAATTCATCTTCTGATTCAATTTTGGTTTCAACGTCTTCTTCAACATTATGAAACAAATCTATTTATGTTTTTTGAAAAACATCAAATTGTAATTATAATCAATTATGTTATTTACAATATTTTAATTTGAATTCTATACTTTGAATTTTGTACTTTTTGAATGCAGTCCCAATGTGTGTTTTGTGCTCGATCATCATATGTGCATGCATACCTGGTTGAACTTCTTCTTGCCAAAAATATCTATTGACATTATCATCATTTCTTTCTTCAATATTTGCATGTTCTTGTTTCTTTCTCCGATAAATCTCTTTCCTTTGTTCGATTTGGTGAGTATCATTTCGAGTGCGATCATATTTTCTCTTCCGCAAACTTTTGTTTCCCATGACTTTTATAGTTATCTGTAAAAGATATGTTCAACAAAGACTTCACCTTGAAAAAATGCTCAACATTTATCTTTCAACATATAAATTGTTATTCCAATAAAAACTTGAACAAACATCAATTACCTTATTCAACAAAAACCAAAAAGATGATTCGAAACTTTGTTTAAGTGCTCTAGAAAACCACCATGTATCGATATCGATCCTCCGATTAAGCCTATGGATTAGAGGGAAGAAATAAAGAAATAAAAGAATACAGTTGCAATCAGTAATAGAAATGCTTTTAAATCCCTATCCTCGAGCTTATATCTGTCTGCCCATCCAATGAATTGTGTTAAATATGTTCGGCCAAAATCCTATTTATACAATTTGGTGCGAAAGAAAACGATACAACGTGTTGCTTCATTTTTTCCGACAGACAAAATTCATTTGACAGTCTTTCGGCCGAAAGAATGGTTTTTCGGCCGAAAAACTTGGAAACCGTTCAGTTTTGATGTTTTTCATTAGATTTTAGTCTTTCGGCCGAAATATTATTTTTCCAACCGAAATATTATTTCGGCCGAAAATAGGAAATTGGGACTGAAAACTAAAACCAGAGAATTGCCCCAAGCTTAACTGAACTTCGGAGGTTGCGGACTCCTGCAAATACTGAGAATTTGGTTTCGAAAATGACACCAATATTTCCAAAATTGAATCTACTTTCAATTCCTATAATTTGTTTTCATTTTCTTTATTTTTATCTAATTTTATTTAATTTAAAAAAAAATCGCTACATAATATTTTCAGCAAACATTATGATTCGGTGAAATGAAATATCAGTATCTCTAAAAATATACAGTGAAAAATTTGGAAAAAAATATATTCATAATCCTTAAACTGTTATTTTGAAAAGGGTATATTTAGATTTTAGTTTTAAGTAAAAATTAAGATAGATACAACATGTAGAAAAACATGTGTTTAAAATCTGCAACGTTTTCAGCTTGGTCAACTTCAAAAAATTCTAGAAATTATAATATTCATCTGTTAGATTCAAAATTATAGTCATAATAAAACAGAGTCTTTATAGATTGTTGTAGTATATTTCGTTTCTTAAAAACATAAGTTTAATAATAGATACATTGTTGTAGAAATAAGTAACTCATTATCATTCATTTCATGTTTAAGGAACACACTATTAAACAATTGTCAAATTGACATATCAAATCGTGATTAAAAAAATTTGAAAAATAGTCATTGGAAAGCTAACACAATTCTTCACAAGTTTTGTTTTTACTATAAAGTGAAATTCTAAATAAAAAAAATACTTTTGTATGCCGGAAATTGAATAACTTGTGAAAATACAGTTTGTTTTCTCATAAAACAAGAAAAAGCGTAACCCATCTTCATGATTTCACCCACCCTAGAAAAAAATTATAACATACATGTTAACCAATTGATCTAGCAAGAACACCAACAAAGATTAACCATTGCTACCAAATGTGTTGTGAATTGTAGATATCAAACTCCATGCTATATTCTAAATTATTTTCTCCCATAATTATCTAAGTATTGTTTCCTTCAAAGTCATATTAAACAAATGCAAAATAAACATATGGACTACTAAAATTAGAACCAATGTCAGGCTTGGTAAATCTAGTTCTGTGGTTTGGAAAAGAATAAACATCCATTCCATTATTCCTTTAAAAACTCGATGCAAATTATTATGTTTTTTGTTCAACACATGGATAATTATGTCCAATTTCATGTGTTTGTGCTAAAGGGTGACTGCAAGCTAATGACGGTCTCTCATGATGCGTTAGTGGCAATGCAAACCTAGAAAAAAAACAATTTGTTAACTTGGAGGGATTATTCAAGGTACTTTTACAATGAATTTGAATTAGCTTTCTGAATATACAACTTTTATTCATATAAATTGTGAATAACTAGGTCAACTTTGTTTTTTCTGACACTGGTATCTTATTTTTCCAACAAAATATAAGGTATATGTTTTCATTCGTGCAGGTGTTGAGTGTCTTAACGATGGAATTTTGTTCAAAAAACTTGTATACCTTTAGAAAACCAATTTTTCTTGTGCTGTGCATTTTTTGAAAATTTTCAATATTAATTTTATATATATTTTTTAATTATCAAAGTCAACATATGCTTGAAATTACAATGTCTTTTGCTCGTGTTGGCTAAAAGGGTCTTAACATGATAATTTTTTTTTTAGATTATAGGTATTGATTTCCTCTAGTGCCGCATATAACCCATTTGAGAAATGATTAAGCCAAGAAAAATTTGTAGCAGAAATAAGAGAGGTATGTATTCTAGGGTTTTGATACATGTGAATACAAAAATAAATTAAAAATAGTAAACAATAATAATTTAATATATATATATATATATATATATATATTTGAAATATGCATACCCGTCTCGATCTATGTCTATAATTTATTCAAGAACTGAAATGTATATCCTACAGAAAAATAACATCAAAGACGAAGATATAGAGGGGTATTCATAAAAATGGAGGTTTTTATGAATTTGCAGACCGAACCACTAGGTTTGTCATCCCAAACCTAAATCTGAGCCAACCAAGTCAGCATACACCTTGTCAATCCTGCCCAAAAAATTTGAATTCAAACAAGAGTGAACACGCTCTAGGAATGTGTGTGTGCTAACAAAAATAATTTTCTTCCTTCTCTATCTTTGTCCTCCCTCTCCTACATCTACCCCNTCATCTCTCTTGAGAGATGTCTCAACTCCTCGATCATGAGATGTCCTGCTCTACCCTCCCTGTATGTCTCCCTATCTCTCCCTCACACTCCTATACATGGTAAGACCTAGACATGGCAAGATTTAGACATCACAAGGCATGGAAATACCTATAGCTAGACCTTGCCTTGACATGCCTCTCTCTCTCTCTCTCTCTGTGTGTGTGTGTGTGTGTGTGTGTGTTCCCCTTTGTCCCTCAATCCTCTCTCTCTTCCACCTCTATTCCACCCTTTCTCTCTCTCTTTGTTGTTAGTCTCCATCTCAATCTCTCTACCCCTTTTTCTCTCTATATTCCCCCTCTTTGTATGACGTTGTATCCCCCCTTACTCTCATTCTCTTGCTACCCCCCTTATATATCTCCCTCTCTTCTTCCCTTCCTATCACTATACCTCTCTCTACCCCCCACATATTTGTTCCTCTCTTCCCTCTCACACTCTGTCTCTACCCCCTCCTCTTTGTCTTTCTCTCTCCCCCCCTCCTCCCTCTCTGTCTCTACCCCTCCACTTTGTATTTTTATATCCCCCTCTCACACTCTCATGCACTCTCTCTCTCCCCCCCCTCATGCCACTATCTCTCCTAGCCTCATCTTCTTCATTGTGATGCTCATCTCTCTTGAGAGATGTCTCAACTCCTCGATCATGAGATGTCCTGCTCTCAGCCTGCATTGAATCAGTTTCATCTATTGATGAACTGTTGACTTCTAGAGTCTTAATGATTGTCGTGGAATTTTCTTCCCTAATGGTTTTGAAGCTTTCTCTAACATCCTTTGAGACATAACCTATCCTAGCATATCAAGGCCAAACCACTGCCTCGATGGGATCCACAATACCTTTCCCATTGGCTTCAAGGACTCCTCCTCCTATATCATCATTCTCATCATGTTTAATTCGATGCATGAAGTATGTTGTTCAAGGAATTTAAAAGAGTTATCAACATTAATCAAGAAAGGATCTAAACATGGTTTATTTACCTCCATCCTAAGCTGGGACTCTTATTTTTCTTCTTGAGATGTGTCCAATTGTTCCCGGTGAGAAGGATCAGTGGATGATGCTTCTAGAAATCCTCCTTGGTTTTTGGATGCATGGATGTCATCCTCAGTTGCTTGACAAAGTGTGCATGCATTTGCACTGCCATGCTCAAACCCATAACTAGTCAATTTTATATGGTCACAAAATGGTCTTATCACCATCTCATTTTTAGAGCCTTCCACTATCTGCACCTTCATGGATTGTAGTTTCTCTTGCAACCTCTGGTTCTCCTCCTCTGCAACATGAAACAATGTCTTCAATTCAGCATTCTTTCCTTGAAGGATTTGGTTGAGCTCTTGAAACTCATCGAACCACAACTATTTTGACAATCCCACCATCCTTAGCTTCAACACATGCAACCGGTATCAAGCCTTCTCTGATACCACTTGATCTGATCCTGAGGGTAATTAGTTTCCAATAATGGTTTTGATCCTATCACTCCTACAAAGGGTCAGTTATAGATCATTTTACTTGAGCGGATTGCAATTAAAGGTATAGTTGAAGTCTTTATAGACTTGAATCCAAATTGAGATAAAGCCTCTTTTAGCTTCCTTATGTGTTATATGTCATGCTTTCATTTACTGATCTATGTGCGTAAATTCATGAAAAGTAACATACGAACAAAACACATAAGAGATATGACACTTACCTTGATAACCGAGTTCACCTGATGTGGGTTGTCTCTGGGTCTTGCTCCAAATCTTGACCGATTTATTCTCCTCGTTGTAATGACATCTCGCCTTTAAAAGTTATAAGTCCAAATTTATTTTTTGGTGATGACAACAAGAGATCATAATGTGATCAATAATTTTTACAAGCTTCACAAGTTCTCATGCTCATGAGGCATCCATGATGTTGACATGGACATCATTCCCACATACTCAATACAGAAAAAGAGGAAGATTAAGAAATTAACCCCTTCATAATGGAGTCATATAATTCCTTAGGTATGCTCCTCAGATCCAACCATATATGCATCCCATACACAGATCCTGAAACTAAGAGATTCCTAACTGCTTCGTTGGCCACTTATCATCCAAGTGCCACAAATTCTCTTTCACATGTAGCTGATTCGTTTATGTGTAAGAATAGAAGAAAAGATTAAATAGAAGGAATATGTTGGTCTTTCTTTCTTGTTGCAACCTCTCCATGCTCCTTCACACCTATATCAAGCATACTATGTTGCAACATTCAATGAGAAAAAAACATAATAAAAAGCATGCTTACATTGGTTGTTCCAAAATTTAACCTGTTGATTGGAGTCTTTGATGCTGAAACAGATCTTGCCTTTGGATTCGCGTCGTCGAATTACCCAAAATTGACTGTCAAATCATCTCCATTGGACATTGTCACCTTCAGGCCTTCTCTGCACCTCTGCCTCAATCTGCGTCTAAGTCTATGCAATTACTGCATTGAAATCTACATTAAAAACCATGCCTGGTATGACCTAGGTGGATTGGTGCATGCTCTCGTCCCTCGGTCGATTGGAAAAACTCACCTTTTATCAAATTGTTTGGGCAGAGTTATCAACAAGGGCGTTAGCACGAACGATTAACAGATGCTAATTTAAAATTTGTGGTTGGGGAGGTCCCGGGGTCAAGCCCACGAGCCTCCACCTTTTGGTTCATTTTCTATAACCGTATACCAACTTTGGGGGGTTCGCCAGATTTCGTGGTTGGACTGGAAATAAAGGAATATGCCCTAACCTTGGCAGATTCGCTACTATGTTTGACGAAGAGGGGTTAGCCGTCGACCAACCCCAATTTAATTTTAAAATTTCAATTACTAGCCCTCGTTGGGAATTTTTCCACTACCTCCTGGAATCCCATGACTGGGCCACATAAAGGCCATGCATTGGCTAAAAATAGTAGAGTCACTTCCTACGTGTCTCTGCCATGTGTCATCCAGTGAATGGTGTGATCTGGATTATTTTCGACACGAAATGAGAGTGGAGATTTAATAAAGAAATGTACAAAGATATATCAGATATCCAATTATATAACATAAATGTATCATATATGAAACCATAAAAAAAGATATACAGTAATACACAATTTTCTATTAATGAGCGAAAATGTACAAAGACTGTAAAAATATAGAGTGAAAGACTCGTTAGAATGGTGGCAGCTTATCTATGAGAAGAGATGTGACGACTAATCGCATCCATGAGAAGACTATTTTACAATGAGGCTACAAAGGCCTTTTTATCATAAATAAAATCCAAAACCCTAACCTCGGAAGATGAAAAGACAACAGTTTTGTGGACTCTGTTTTGTGTAGTTTGTTGTATCAACTTCTCGGGGGCGTAACTTTGGCATACGATCTTCATTTGGGGCTCACGATAGCTCATTGGAAAGGTATCATCGAGGAGATTAATTTTTGGAGCTAAATTAGAGCCTTTGAATATCATTGAGAAGCTCGATCCTAAAAAACCTTCATTTAGGCCCTCAAAATGGCCCCGAATGTTAAAAACTACTAAAAATAGTAAATTACCAAATTTTCCAGAAAATTGTTTTGAGCGAGTTGGAAAAGGTGGGTGGCCACCAATATCTACCTTAATCATGGTGCCATGTGCTAGTTTGTGAGAGGACCACCTGGTTTCTCCTGGGTGGTTCCACGTGGGTGTCACTTGGGGGTGCCACGTGTCATATTTTTACTGGCCCATTTGGCGGTCCAAAGTACCAAATCAGCATGCCACATGGCACATTGTCATTGGGCCATGTCAACATGCTGACGTCACTGACACTATGCTTGCCACATCCTATATGGATGCCATGTCACCTCCCACATCTGATACGGATTCCACGTCACCTTCCATGTGGCTATATGGATGTCACGTGGTTGTAGGAAATGCCACATGCCACTTTCTCATTGGTCTATATGTCGACCTGAAAATTCCAAAAATGAGTGACACGTGGTAGCCTTTGGTGTTGCCACGTCAACATGTTGACGTCATCAGGACGCATGTCACTCTTTGACTATTCCACGTACTCTATACGTATTCTGACGTCATCAGTACGGTTGTTGATGTCAGCAATATGGATGTTGACTCATCCCTGTTGACTAGGCTAGGTTGACCAAAACTTTGACTGCGAATATATTTCGATCCGTAACTCTATTTGACAAACCGTTTACGTCATTGGAAAGCTTGTGACGCGTTCTTTGCGATGATGCCAAATTTTTTGAGCTTTGAGGACTTTGAATTTTTTCCTTCTTTCATTTGTCGAATCCATTCTGAGCCTCCTAGGACACTTCTTAGACTTCTGAGATGTTCTCTAGATCCTCCCAGATTAGAAGGTTTCTTACTAGTCCATACCTCTTATGGCATCTTGTCATACAATTTTTATTAGGGTTATCTGTTGACCAGGTAGCATATAGTGCCCACTACCTCTTCCCAGAATTATTACCCTAACCCAACACCACTAAGCATGAACCTTTCTCTTTCCATTTACTTCATGTTAATCCTTTCTACAACTCCATTCATTTAAGGTGTATATGGAGTAGTATTTTTTCCTTGCTATACCAAACTTCTTACAGAATTCTTCAAATTCATTCATGCAGAACTCTCCACCATTATTTGTCCTTGGAACCTTAATTCTTTTCTTTGTTTAATTATCAACAAGAGCCTTAAACTCTTTAAACGTGTCAAAGACTTTAGATTTCTTCCCGAGGAAATATATCCAAGTATTTCTCGAGAATTCATCTATAAATGAGACATAGTACATATATTTTCCCATTGATGGAACTGACATGGGTCCAAACACATCACTGTGTAGTAGCTATAAAATTCCTTCTACCCTCATTGCATCAAAGGGTAATCTTACCTAATTCTTCTTCCCATATATACAATGTTCACATAAATTAAAATCTAGAGGGAAGTTATAAATACCTTCAACCATAACTTTACCACTTGTAGTCGAAAACCCTTCTCTCCAATATGCCCCAGTCTTTGATGCCACAACATACCCTTTTCTCCAAAGATTGTATGATTTTTTTCTTCTTCTGCTCCAATATTAAGAACAATGGAACTATTACACCCATCACTAATAATGTTTCCTTGTATATTATATATATTTCCAATTCGAACTCCCTTCAGCAACACCATTGATCCTCGAACCATCTTGCAGGTTTCTTTTTCAAATATTGCTTTTACCCCTGCATCGTCCATTTTGCTTACAAAAAATTTTTTTTTGGCGAATCCTAGGATGTGAAAAATAGTAGGAAGTGTTCTAATCCTTCCATATATGAGCCTTAACTTGACTTTTCCTCATCCTATGATTATGGTTGTCGAGTCATCACCGAGGAAAACATTACCTCCATCATACCTTTCATATTCACAGAACCACTCCCTGTGGGGAGTCACATGAAATGATGCACCTGAGTCAACCAACCATGTCTCATGATCTGCATGTGTTCTTGAAGAAGCCAAGTACATATCCCCTCCTTCTTCCTACTTCTTCCTTAGAGATATTTTCTTCTGTAGAGGGAGCACCTTCAGATCCCTTCACTTTCTCAATGCTTTTGGATCTACATTTCTTCTTGAAATTCCCTTCTTTTCCACATCTCTAACATGCCTTTACAAACTTTTTGGGAGATTTAGATATACCCTTAGACTTAGATATATTCATATCCTAGGAGCATCCTCTTGAAAATAATTCATCTATGCTCTATCATTCCATGTTCTTCTGTCTCATCTCCTCTCACAACAAGGATGAGACCACATCATCAAAACTCAAGGTAGTTGTATTACTACCTATGGACACAACTAGACTATCGCAGAAGTCTCGTAAAGAGAAAAATAAACTAATACACTTATATTCATCTGAAATTTTAATCTCAACAGATAATAACTGACTTACCACAATATTGAAAGCGTTCATATGCTCTGTCACAAAGTCTCAATCTCTCATCCTCAGGTTATATTGCTTCTTCGACATGAATAGTTTATTTACCAGGAACTTAGACTAATACAAGTTCCCCAACTTATTCCATAACTCCTTGGTTGTAGCTTCCCCTGACATATTCAATAATATTAAATCTAAGAGACACAATTGGATTGTTCTCTTCGCCTTCTGATCCAAGTTTTTATAGTCATTTGTTGACATACCTGAAGGTGCAGTACCTCGATCCACCATGATCCATTGATCTATGTCTACCAACAAATATTCCATCTTGAGCTTCCATAGCTCAAAAATTTTCCCATTAAATTTCTCGATCTCTATTTTTAAACTGCTCGCCATTTCTTTTCACTTGAAGAATCAATACCACAGATCTCCCAGTAACAAGGATTATCACATTCTTGAGACAAACCCTTGACCACATAAGCATCCCCCTGAAGCCAATAATTTATCTAATACCAAATGTAGATTTTAACCTTGTACAATATTTTACTGCAAATAGATTATCAATAAAAGAACAGAAAATATACAATAAAAAATACACACATGACATTGAGATTTTTCCCATGGAAACCCAAATCGGGAAAACCATCATATTCTATATTCATTCACCTCATACATTGTTTACAATACAATATACATATAGGAGCGAGTGACATCCAAAACCCTAATCCAATGACCTAGATTAGTCAACAACCCTAATTCCTTAACTTGAAATAGAAAACCATCGACGAAAAACCATGTGCCAAAAAAATGCCCATAAATAGACACAAAAAACGAGGACCACCTAAAAATGGACATGATAACCGAGGATTTTTTTTCTCGAGGGTGTTGCCTCGAACCCCCATGCAAGGGGGATCCACCACCCTGCAACCCCCCGAGGGGGGGGCGTTGGGCCCCTCTCTTACCCCCCTATGCTCTCGGTGCAATGTAGACATTGGTTCTAGTCGTGCAAAGAATATAACACATATCCAACAAAAGGGCACATTTTGAAGAACTATACACAATGAAGAAGGAGAAACTCCAAGACAAATTCAGGTGATGTTATAGCATGTATGAGTCACAGTAACCAGGGTATAAAATTCATCCTTATTGAAAGAAATCAATGAGGAATAATTATATCAAGATGTATTTATTTTGGACATGGATAAAGCCCAAGGAGCTCATGGATTTTCTATTCATTTCTTTAGGGTATTTTTGAATCTAGTGAAACTTGACCTAAAAGGGATGCTAAACTGTACTTTAAAAAATAAAAAAGTAGGAGGTGGAACTAACTCCTATTTTCTAGCACTTATTCCAAAAGAGTCAAATCCAACTACATTTGCAAGCTTTTAACCTATTTCCCTATGTAACTGAGCTTACAAAGTGTTGACAAAAATTATAACCAACAAATTGAAGGGACTCTTCTAAAGATGTTTTTAGAAAAACAAGATGGATTTATGAAAAAAAAAAAAGAGAGAGAGAGGAGATAGTGGATAAGCTAAATAATATTAGTTCAAGAATCCATCCATTCAAGATACATTAGTAAGGAGAAATGAATGATCATCAATATGGACATGGCGAATGCATTTGATAGAGTCTTCCATTCCTTCCTTTTTAAAGTTATTTAAAGATTTGGATTTGATGAGAACATTTTTAGTTGGATACAAAATTGCATAGGCTCTTTGTGGATATTTCCTATAATAAATGGAGGTCCAACAACCTTTTTCAAAAGAAAAATAGGCTTGAGGAAAGGTTGTCCTCTATCAAGTATTCTAGACATCACAATGGCAGATGTTGGACATGTAATCCTTGGGATTGAATTATTGTAACATTTTAGTGTAAATATGAAGAGTCATAGGTGATAGGAAGGGTCATCCATTATGGAAGACCAATGATCATTTCCTTTGTATTTATTCACCTATCATGTTAATGCAAGCCACATCCATAGATTTGTTTTTTATGTCAATGCCTAGCCCGGCAATGGTATCATAGCAGGGATAACTCCATGATTTGATTCTCTTGTGTTTCCTTTCCTCTTGCAAATAGAAAATGTTCACCTGCCAATTCTTCTGCATCCTTTGGTAACTAGTTTGTCCATATGAAAATTCTTAACTTGTCACTCTCTCCATTTTTGGACACCTCTATCCACGTCGCATGCACATTGATCAGTACAATCTCTCTTCCCTCCACATGTAGAGTTAAGCTTGTAACTAAAACACTCCATACGTATCCCAAAACACTAAACCTAGTTTGTATCCAAACCCTAATTCTGCTAGTATGCAAACGCTAACTTCTCCATCCACTACACCATACGTAGTCTTGTTGTAATCTACTTCCTACACCTACTATCAATGGTATTCAATTCATTGTAACCCTAGTTGGTGGAGACCAGAATAATATCGCCCCTCAATCGAAGACCAGAACGTGGGCTACACTTCGGAGGGTCCACTGGTCACACGCCACCAAGACACAGTCTCCGGTTGTACAAGAAAGCAAGCTATCTAGTAGTTCGACAATTCGTACGGGATGCGTCCAAGAACCTCCCATGCACGGGGTACTCCAATCGACTCACGGGTTTCACCACTAACTTCTGCATTTTATTTTTGCGGATTTGGAATTAAGATCAATTCATTTTGCTAGCCATGGATATTTTATATTCTGATTACATTCTATATGATTTTTTCGAGTGTTTTTTATTGTATGAAGATGAATGAAAATAATTGGTTACTTGTAGCGTGAGATTTTAGAAATTTGTTGGTATGGTTTGAAATATGCAAGTGAAGTTCAATTGTAAAGAGTCTATGGATTTTAATACATTGAAGCATAATGGGGCGCATTGAAGCATAACC
>JASDQU010243806.1:193458-210037 GCA_032191745.1 Picea mariana
TGTAAAGTAGTGATACACTAAAATCCTTATAATATTATTGTATTTATTTAAAAATATTAATATTTAAAAAATTGATAATATCAAAAACTTTATATTATTTTATTATTTAATTATTAATATATTAAAATTTAAAAATAATATTGTTATTTCTATAATTAAAAAAATGATATTTCAATTGTTTTTATAATTTAACATTAAAAAATATAAATTCATACATGTGAGTATTAACAATAACTATTAATAGTATTTAATTATATTAATGTGAAAAATGTTATTAACCCTTTAAACAAATATCATTTAATAATTCAATGAAATATAATAATATTTAATGTTTAATACTTTAAATTAAAATTAAAAAAAAAAAAAAAATCATTATTTATACATTTGTGGTATAAATATTTGGTATTATAGATGTTTAGTCTCATAATTTTTAAATATTAGGTATTATTATTGTTTTAGGTTGAGAAAAATCTATTTCTAGAATTAATAAAAATTAATTTTAAGTAATTATAAATTCATAAAAAAAAAAATATTATTTTGGTTTTTATTAATTTTTTTGGAATTTATTATTCATAATCAACACTATGTATATTTTAACATATCATAATTAAAATTAACATATAGTATAATCAACTTGAAATTATCTTTTAACATATTATAATAAAAATTAACATTTAATATAATATACTTAATATATTTGAAAGTTGAGTTTTTTTTATAAAAATTGATATTGAATATATACTTATATTTGAAGAGGTTGTATCTGGATATTTTCAAATCTGAAATCCTTTAATGAAGTAATCTTTTTTAACCTCACAGATATTGAATATCATTTTATTTTGAAACTCTTATTATAAACAAATAAGAATTACAACTTTGTAGAGATAAATATAAGAGAGAAATATAAGAGAATGCATGTAAACGGTCCGCGCTGCCTGTGAACACTGGGCAGGGACCGAAGAAAGCAACGTGGAGTAAGTCTGATAAATAAACATGTCCTTAGTCTTATGTCCGTCTCCAAGTTGCTAGATTTTTGGAAGTTCAATCGAGGGTTGACTCTCCTATGTGTCGTTTCCTGAAACCTTATATCACTTTTTTATATTAAAAAGTTTCTTCCTCCGAGGTCATCCTATGACACCAACACTAATTTAAGCATTACATTATTTTAGGCAATATACATAGAGAATATAACATTTTACTTCTGTGTCTTATGAATTGTGACATTTAACAACTTCTGTTAGGGATAACTAGTAAACTAGACAACTAATTGTTGTTACCACTTCCTTCCAACAATATACATAGAGAATATAACAATTTTAATGAATGTTTGAGAATATGATTACATTTTTTTTCTAATGAATGTTTGAGATCACGATTACATTGTTTTCTAATGAATGTTTGAGATCAGGATTACATTGTTTTCTAATGAATGTTGATATCAATATAAGCTTGTTGAATTTGTTGTTCTTTAAAATTTAGATGTTCTTGGCTTTGTTTGTTATTGTGATGATAGGCCCTCTGTTATATTAATTTAGTGATTTGCTATACATTTGCAATTCTATTTCTTTTCTTAGAAATAAGGGATTTCTTTTCAATTATTAGAAATTAGTATTCTTTTGAATAAGTATATACTTGGTGACTTGTAGTAGCAATTAGATCTCTACTATAGCAATATATTTGTAAAAAAAATGTTTTTTTAGAGACCCATGTCACTAGTGCTTTTTTCATGGTGTGAAAAAAAAATGCATTTAACAAGGTTTCTTTCTTGAATAGATTGAACAACTTGGTATTAATGTTAACAATATTAAATATACCAAAGGACATATTGCTTCATTGTTTCCTTGATGCAAGATACATAGAAATCTATAAATATTTATCTAATTTTTTTTCCCATGCCAATTCACCAAGGAAGAAAAAAGAGAAACAACAAAAAGAAAACAACAAAATTGACTAAAGGTATGAACAACTTTTTCATTATTAAAATTCCTATCCATTCAGGAAAGGTATCTCCTCAACATTATGGTCTCTTGTTGGCACAGGGACAGAGATCTAACACTTCCAATTACTTAGCACAAATCATTATCTCAGATATAGCATTCATTTACCATCAATATAGCACTAAGCATCCATACATCCATCCAACATATATAAAGATCAATACACTAAGAATAAAATAGCATAAACAACATCACAACATCACACAAAGCACATCAACGCATGATATACGTGGTTCACCCCAGTGTGGGGCTACGTCCACCAACTTATTCTTCTTCTTCTTCTTTATTAGTATCCAATCGTATTACATTCTTATGCTCATGTGCACAGAGCCACAGAGCCCAACTTCGCACTAGACAAGTGATCTGTGCATAACGCACTAGATCCACCTTCCTCAAAATCAGGTCAAGGCACAGAGCCAACTCCTTGATAGCACAAAGCCTTAGACAGTATTCCTGCACAAAGAAACTTACAAAACATTTGCACTTATCTCTGTAAGCCCTTAACACATTCTTTCACAAATCCAAATACAAGTCATCATGCATTAAGCCACACTCTTCTTTCATCACCTAGCTACTTATTTATACAATTACAACAAGGCCTAATCATGGGTAAACCCATGGGCCGAAATCCCAAAACCCTAATACAAAAACCCTAATGAACCCCTTGCTTGGTCCCCAAAACAAGTGAGATCCCGCAATCTCTGCTTCGCCTGGGTGCTCCATCTTCGACCAGCCTGTTGAAGTCCCAAAAGTGGTCAAACATGACCAATGTTTCCATGAAACTTGGTCAAGGGACAACAGGCCCCCAACACTCACCTGTGACACATCCTGAGTCACTCAGATCTGGGCAGGGATGCTTCTGAGGCCTCAAGCTTAGGTCGAGCTACCTAGACTTGTTGCTTAGCCAGAGCTTCCTGCTTGGCAAACTCCTAAATCACTTGGTCTATAACAAGCCCTTCCAAGCATTATTCCACTGTCACAACTACTTGGTCCAACTGCAAGCTTTGTCCTTCGATCTCTTCAAAAAGCATGCAGGCTTCATCCTGCACCGGCTGTAGTCTCTGTGTCACTTCCATGAATTTTCTCTGGATGGTAGTAACCTACTGATGGACTACGCGTTGTTCATGTGATTGCTTCATTTTCTCAACTACAATAAGCAGCTTCATCTGCGCTTGGACAGAGGATTCTTGTTGCTTCGCCTCCTAGGCCTCTGCTTCTAGTTTCTTCATATCTAGGTCTTTTGTAAGGCACTCATAGTTCAACACACTTCAATCACTTAGTTTACTACACTCTGAGTCGAGTTCCCTGATTATTTCTGTTGCACTTTTAGAAATTTATTCCCTCTGATCGCACACCTCTTGCGGAGTGCTTGACACTGATTGGATCTCTATCTCCATTACCCTTGCTTGAAGTTGTTGAATGGCTTCGACGAGCTTCCCCACTTGCATCTCGGTTGACTCTAGTTCCTCCTGCACCAAGCTCGACACAGAGCGAATTTCTTTAGTCACTGCTTCTTTTACCACAGTTTGCTCTATGAGCAGCTGATCTTTTTCTGTGTGCATCGTTTCTTTGTCCTCCTCGAACATCGTCCTGATTTCATATTTCTCCTGTTGCGCAACTCGAAGTTTCTCTAAGGCCTTCTCCTTTTCTTGCTTCACGGCTTCTGTAACCTCCTCATTTTCTTCTTGGATTCGACGAAGTTGAGCCTCTATTGCATCTGATAATCTTCATAATTGGGTAGGCTCATCCCCCAATTCTACAATTTTCTCTGAACAAGGTGCAGTAGGTACTGCATGGCTTGAATAGATAGCTTATTGTATGTCCTTGAGTTCCTTCTCTATTATGTCATACAATTTTTCTTGCTTTGCTTCATGTCTTTGCAGGATATCCTCTAAAGTGTCTTCTATGGCTGTGATGATGAGATAGACACCGTCCATTGTGAGCACATTATTTGAGTGAGGCTTATTGGCTCGGGTCTTCTTTCGTGCTAAGGGTTTATGTGGGGAAATCTTCCTTTTCATTGATGTTTCGGCCTCTGTAGGGGTATCCTTCAGCAGTGTAACTTCAACTTTTTCATGCTTGTCTCCTTCTTCCCTTCCTTCCTCCTAGTTCACTTTGTCTCCTCCTCTTCCTCCTACACGTGATTCAAGCCCACTTTCCTCCGATGCGTTGTCCTCCTCATCACTTTCTATGTTCTGGACGTCCTCCTTTCTCTTCTTTTTCTTTTGTCCATCATGTTCGACCTGGGTTACCAATAGACTTCCGATGATGTCGGGGTAGGAGAGTTCTACATCTTCGACCGGTACAAGGAAATATGTTGGCCATTCCTTAGTGATCTCTTCCAACTCTTCATCGGTCAACTTATAGTAGGACTACAACTCCTCCTTACCTTCATCCCTACACGCAGTGATATAGATAAAGTGTCGATCTGCACGGAACTTTACTAGTGGCCTGTACTGATGCAAAGTGCTGCGTGTCATTCGTGGGAATGATTCAATAGCATGCTTCAATTGTAGGTATTAATCATGGATAGATTTACAACAAAGACAAATAGGACCTGCACCAGAGAATTCTTTAGCAAGATGTCCCAATCTTATGCAATTATAACACACTGTCAATCCTCTCTTTCTTTTAAAAGAGCCCCGGTCTTTCATATACTGCGCACTGGGATCACATTGTTATACCTACAATCCACAAAAAATATTTCTAGGTTCCTGCATTGATCCATGTGGATATCGGTTTCCACCCACCTTTTCCAACTGGCTCAAAACAATTTTCTAGCAAATTTGGCAGTTTACTATTTTTAGCAGTTTTTAACTTCCGGGGCCATTTTGAGGGCACAAATGAAGGTTTTTCGAGATCAAGGTTATCAATGATAGTCGAATGCATGATTTATCCCCTAAAATGAATCTCCTTGATGATAGATTTCCAACGATCTATCATACACCTAAAATGGAGATCGTATGCAAAAGTTACGACCCCGAGAAGTTGATGTACTAACTTACCCAAACGGGGCCCACATGACTTTTGGCGCTTCAGATCCTAGGGTTAGGTTTTTGGATGTCTAGGACTTTTGGCATTCCTATTTATTGTAAAAGGGCCTTCAGAGCCTCATTGTAATCATCTTCTTCATAATGCGAGTAGTCGTCACATCTCTTCTCAGAGATAAGCTGCCACCATTCTAGCGAGTTTTTAACTCTGTAATTTTACAGTCTTTGTACATTTCTTTCATTAATAGAAATCGTGTATTACTGTATATCTATGTTTATGGTTGCATCTCTGATATATTTATGTTATATTATTGAATACCTGCGATATCTCTATGCATTTCTTTATTATATCTCCAATCTCATTTCGTGCCGAAAATAATCTAGATCAGTGGTATCAGAGAAGGCTATTCTTGGTCATTTTTTTCAGTGCATGTCCCTGACGAGGTCTGAGTATAGAAAGTTGGGTCTCGATATTTTCTCTCTTGAGGACAATCTCTCTCGCACACCCAAGAAACCCTCAATGATGAAAGAAAAGAAAAACAACGGAGCAAACGATCCTATCAGTCTATTGCTTGAGAAATCTCTCACGCGACAAAGGGACGAAATGATGGAGAATTTTTCCCACATCCTTCAACGCCTGTCGATAGTAATAGGCGCATCTTCATCAAGTGGCCACTTTGGAGGCACCTCTCCTTTCAAGGTACAAGTTAATTTTGATATTCCTGTATTTGAAGGAAAAATAGATGAAGAAGCCCTAAACAAATGGTTAAATCTTCTAGAAGGTTATTTCTCTGTTCAAAAATTTTTCGACAAAGAAAAGATCACCTTCGCACTCCTTAAAGCTCTCCCCCGTGTCAAACATTAGTGGGAAACTTATTGGGAGCAGAGTTCCACAGAGGAGTCTAAAATATATGGGGCCAATCCCACTTGGGATTTTTTTATGGATGCGGTAAAGGAACAATATTACCCTATTGGTAACTATGAGGACCAGTACATGAGATGGACCACACTGTGGCAAGAGAGGGGCTAAGAAGTCCCAGAGTTCACCAATACCTTCCATACCTTGCGCACCAAGATGGGTATCAAAGACTCCTAAAGACATTTAGTTCTGAAATACCATGGGGCTCTACACAGATACATCCAAACTGAAATGGATTTTTTGGACATCTCATCACTCGGTGCTGCCTATCAATATGTTGTTAAAATCGAACAAAAATTTAAGCACCAGAACAAACGAGATTTTGGTTCTAAAAATCTGCAACAACCAAAGTATGACAAAGGTGTCCCTAACAAACAGTCTCCCGAAAACTAGTCCAAGCCACATGAAAAGAAGGGTCATGGGAAGACAAAGAAGGACACCAAAAAATGGTGTGATTTCCACAAGAGCCCCTGGCACAACACCGATGAATGTCACTCAAAATAGTCATTGGTGGCCAATATCAAAGACAAGGAGCCGAACCTTAATTCAGAATCTGATTCTGAAAATACTGATAAAGGACAGATCATTGACACAAACCCCATTACTATTGTCGCGACCGCAACAATTCAACCAAAAGAACCAACAGATCCTGAAGAAGGGGAGCAACTTTTTCATTCACAGATGTGGGTGAAGGGGACCCCGCTACATTTTATTGTTGATAGTGGAATCCAAAAGAACCTCATCTCAACAGAGGTCATCAAATAGTTGGGATTGTTGACAACACCACACCTGTAGCCATACAACATCGGGTGGCTTCGCCAAGGACGATATCTTTGTGTCAACTAGCAATCTTGATTTTCATATGGCATCCAACCCTTCAAGGATGAGGTATTATGTGATGTTTCCCCACTAGATGTTTGTGATGTTCTCTTAGGCCAACCATAAATGTGGAAGCGCTACATTGTTTATGAGTCTTGACCCCGTAGTGTCATTGTTTCTCTAGGGGGTCATCTCTATAGAATATCAGAGGTAGTTCTGACTAATGTTCCACTTAAAAAGTGCCGCAAGGTAGTATCTCATACTGCAGAATTCAACATCTTCACAATCTGTTCAAAATGGGAATAGAAGGACACTGTAACCACTTCGCCCCAAGCACCTTCAATCCAACAAAAGCAGGTCGACAAGGTTACAGCAAAGAGAAAAGATTCCTTTTGCACACCGTCCTCTCATGTAGCCTGACTTTTTGAACAGCCTCAGCCTTAATAGGTTCATGACAAAATTTCACAAACTCAGCAACACAATGTCTCCAAAAAGGCAAGCAGCTCACCAAGATGCAGATTCAGCAAACGCTTTTCCCTCTACCTCGGGAACTCAACGCAATGGACACCATTGCTTCCTAATGAGGGAGGATTGATGCAGGTGGATATCAGTGGTCACCCACCTTTTCTAACTGGCTCAAAACAGTTTTCTAGCAAATTTGGCAATTTACTATTTTTAGCAGTTTTTAACTTCCGGGGCCATTTTGAGGGACCACATGAAGGTTTTTCAATATTGAGGTTCTCAATGATAGCTGAAGGCATGATTGATTCTCCAAAATTAATCTCCTTGACAATACCTTTCCAACGAGCTATCATACGCCTAAAACGGAGATCGTATGCAAAAGTTACTACCCCGGGAAGTTGATGTACTAACTTACCCAAACGGGGCCCACATGACTTTTGGTGCTTCATCTCCTAGGGTTAGGTTTTTGGATGTCTAGGAATTTTTTCATTCTTTTTTATTGTAAAAATGACTTCATAGACTCATCGTAATCATCTTCTTGCAAATGCGAGTAGTCGTCACATCTCTTCTCAGAGATAAGCTGCCACCATTCTAGCGAGTATTTCACTCTGTATTTTTACAGTCTCTGTACATTTGTTTCATTAATAGAAGTCATGTATTATTGTATCTCTATGTTTATGGTTGCATCTTTGATATATTTCTATTATATTATTGAATACCTACGATATCTCTATGAATTTCTTTATTATATCTCCGATCTCATTTCATGCCGAAAATAATTTGGATCATGCATACACTTATTAGTCCAAAAATTCTTTCTATGCATAGGAATAACATATCTTTCTCTATTTCCATCAAATTTATTCAGATCAATTCTTTCTTCTAACTATGCCCTAGCTTTCAAAATATAACAAAATCTATCAATCATACCTAGATTCATACTATTGAAGCAAAAATTTCCACTTATATTACCTTCACCAGAGCACAAAGCTTTAAGATCTTACCTCTTTCTTTTAGATCCAGTTTCTTTTCTTAGCACAAAGCTTCACAAGTCAATTAGAATACTACACACTACAACAACAGATATATGCATAGAGCTTTCTCTTTCCTTCTGTTCCCAACAATCACAGTTTTAGGTCCCGACAACAGAACCATTTGTTGGCACAGGGGCAAACCCAGGGTTCAATGCTTCAACATCACACCAAAAAAACCCTAACTATCGACCCTTTCGGAAACACCTGGGAAGTAGATGAAGTCTCACCCGAGGTAGAGGCACGGGGGGTTTCAGGACTTAGATGTCTACAACTAGGTAGGGACACATATCTATGATTACAACACTTAACAGAGCACTTATCCATCAAGATGCATTAGGTTATGAATCTCATGTACATCATAGATTAACCCTTATTATAGAGCAGTGCAGTAATAATAAAGATCTAACACTTCCAATTACTTAGCACACAACATTATCTTAGATGTAGCATTCATTTACCATCAATATAGCACTAAGAATCCATACATCCATCCAAGATATATAAAGATCAATACACTAAGAGATAAACAACATAAAAAACATCACAACATCGCCCAAAGCACATCAACGCAGGATATGCGTGGTTCACCCCATTGTGGGGCTACGTCCACCAACTTCTTCTTCTTCTTCTTTTTTATTAGTCTACAACCTTCTTACATTCTTCTGCTCCTATGCATAGAGCCATACATCCCAACTTCTCACTGGACAGGTGATCTTCGCACAATGCACTAGATCCACCTTCCTCAACATTAGGTAAAGGCACAGAGCCAACTCCTTGATAGCACAAAGACTTACACAGTCTGTCTTCACAAAGAAACTTACAAAACACTTGCACTTAGCTCTGGAATCCCTTAACACATTCTTGCACAAAGACAAATACAAGTCGTCATGCACTAAGACACACTCTTCTTTCATCACCTAGCTACGTATTTATATAATTACAACAAGGCCTAATCATAGGTAAACCCATGGTCCGACATACAAAAACCCTAATGAAACCCTTGTTGGGTCCACAAAACAAGTGATATCCTGCGATCTCAGCTTCATCTGGGCACTCCATCTTCGACCAGCTTGTCGAAGTCCCAAAAGTGGTCAAACACATCCAATGTTTCCATGAAACTTGGTCAAGGGACAACATGGATATAGCTATATTTATGTCGATGTGCGACTTACGTTCAATGTATGCTTTATGAAAATACTTTTTGGTCATAATCCAAAACTTTGTTTTCTAAACTATACGACATGCATCCAATTTGTTTTTTTTGTCTAAATTGGCACAATACCTCATTTTGATTGTTATAATGTGAAAAAAATGGTGCATTGAATGTATTTAGTTAATGTGGTAACCCTAATTTGCAAGTGGGAAATGTCCTTTTGTTTTCCCATTGCTTTGTATTTTTTTGTATGTGTGTTGCAATTTTCCATTTCTTTGTGCTCAAGATATATATCCTTGAGGGATAATTTTAAGTATGAAAATTTATATTAAAATGTAGAAACATGGGCTAATCTTACCAATCCTTAATATGCAAAATGTAAAATTTTGGGCGATGGTTTGGTAAAAATATTCAAATTTAAAAGGATTTTATATAGTTTCTATAAAATTTTCGCGTTTTTTAAGGTAAAATGATTTTATTCTATGAAATTTGGGTGAATCATTTTTAKAAAAAATGGAAATTGAYGAATCATTTTTTGGGAAAACCAAGGAAAATTAGCCCGTTGGCGAAATTTGGCCCCTAAAATCATCTATGATATYTSTTGGCGAYGGAAGTCACTCYCGGATTGCTAGCAGRAGCAGAGMYCGACGCCCMTYAKTTTTATGTCACGGTGGTTTATAGATGGGGTGACCGAATGGAAKCCAACTCAAAACAATATCATTCCAACTCCAAACTRGGCCAGGCGTGCATAGGTGAGTGAGGTCTTATATAAACTTCARACAGTGAGMTGTASTAAAGGGTGAACAGGTGGAAGACTTATATAAGAGAAAAGCRGAGGTCTGTTATTAACATCGGGTTTCTAACARGCTGAGGAAGAAGACGTCCAAATGCAATATCATCTTACATTCAAACGCAAAACYASAGAATGCAGTAATGCAACAATAAATCTGATATCATAACATAACTGCAATAATTCRTGCGAATCAGCCAATCACGAACCCTCTTAGTATGAGAYGGAAATTAGATGGAGTGAGAAAGAYTGTYTGTCATAAAACAAGATATCTCATATACAGATGCATATCCARCAAACTAGAATATATGTTAAAACTTTACAGWAGGGAGCTCTGCTCTACCATCGATAGATATAAAAATGGCGAAAACGCCTACATATACTCAAGAAAACCACAACAACAAAATCGAGACGCTGCATTAACACATTGCGTCTGCATGGCTTCTGACAATCTGCGACTTCCATCTCTGAATGATCATGCAACTACGGCAAACGCAATCGAATTCCTGACAATTCCGTGGGCGAATCGACGTGCCTTTAATTCGTCGCCGAACTTTCTCATTATGGCGGAGGCGATGTCTAACCACCGCCAACTACTTCAATAACTACTTCATTGGGATTGAGGATGGCCCGGCCAACTCGGCACCTTTGGGATGTGGAAGACCCTCCACGTTGCCACCTAGATTAGCTGAACAACCTGATGAATAGGTGTGGAGGCCAATGCGAAGGATGGGGGCGCATAATGGGAGTGGTGGCACCAAAACTAGGAGGGTGAGGTATGAAATGATGAGGTGTGTGAGAGGTTATAGGGGAAAACATATGGCGGGTGGTGAGTGGATGATGAGATGGGGAAGGGACCACATGGACCAGGAGAGGGGAGACGGACAGATTTCGGAGGACGAGGAGGGGGATAAAAGGGAGCGATCCTCATTACATGGTCAGGAGGATAACAGATGGCAAGATGACACGACAAGAAGGGGGGCTCCACGCTGATTAAACACAGAAAGACAAAGGATGTCTGGATTTCCTATGTGCCATTGATCCAGGCGCTCCAATCGCAGCCATCGGAGAGATGTGTCCTCGATTCCGGACACCCCCCCTCTGATTAAAGGTAGAAAGGTGGGGGGGGGTCTGGAATCACCCTGTGCATCATTGATCCGGGTGCTCCAATCGTAGCCATCGGAGAGATGCATCCTCGATTCCGGACCCCCCCCCTCTGCTTAAAGGTAGAAAGGCGGGGGGGGGTCAAAATCACCCTGTGCACCATTGATCCGGGCGCATGAATCTATGCCATCCAGATTTGATTTCTATTTAAACATGGACACAATTTTCATCCCAAACTTAAGGTAGGTGGGTTTTTAACCCACTCTTTCGCATTTTATCCCTGTTACAAAAATATCACTAACACGACCATATGCTTTCAGTGTTCATGAATATGAAAGGACTAATCCTTGCTGATTGAAATCGCAATGAGCGAAACTCCGAGAGGGCTCAGTTTGTCGCCAAGTGTCCTCTTAGAATGGATGGCTAAAAATTCTTCGTGAAGTCACGGACCCCAGCTTCTATGCTTTTTGGGGCTATCGAGGTTCGAGGTTTCACGATGTTGAATAACACAAAACTCTTTTCCCTTGAACTCCCGACCGCCTAAATGCCGACGCAGTCAGATCTTGCGACACGCGTCCTTAGGATGAATGGCTGAGACTTTTCCATAACACAAGTGCCCCTCCTCCAGACCTGCTCCTTTACG
Organism: Picea mariana; assembly: GCA_032191745.1. Lineage (NCBI taxonomy): Eukaryota > Viridiplantae > Streptophyta > Pinopsida > Pinales > Pinaceae > Picea > Picea mariana. Next base: position 205,370 of record JASDQU010243806.1, read on the forward strand.
ACCAGATGCCAAAACCACGGGCCCTGTCCTAGGCACTATCGGCATTTCGGGGTTCAGGGTTTCGAACAAAACAAAACTCTCACCCCATGAACTCCCGAACGCCGAAATGCCGATGCGGTCGGATCTTGCGCCACGCGTCACTGGATCGAATGACTCAGATTCAGCCTTGAAATATAAGGGATTTTTTTGGTGTTATATGTCGGGTAACTTGGTAGCCCTGAGATCCCGATGACCGTTGATTAGCTTTGTGGATGGGTCTCGGCTGTTGATATCAAACCTTGCCCGCTCGCTTGACTCGTAACCGAAAAGTTGGGTCCTTCCGCTGCTGCGCTTGGGTGTTTCCCGGTCATCCTGTAGACCTGGGTGCATCTGTGCCTAATGACAAAAATAATCGCTAACATTAGGCTCCATGGGGGATAGAGTCGTCCCTGTGATGCTCTAAGAACTCCTTCTGCAGCTTCAGTGCCTTGCTATTGGGCTATGGAATCACTTATTAAGCCAGAAAACATGCAAAAAGAAAATAAAACAAGAAAACAGGACAATATTTACAAACATAGGAGCCGTCTAAGGCTCAAATAAAACATTTTTTTAGAAAATGCCCATTCATTGGACAGTTGAAAACCTCTTCACCCTCCAGATCCTGCAACCCATATGTGTTGTTGGAGAAAATCTCAAAGATTTTAAAGGGGCCGATCCAGAGGGCGTCGAACTTGCTGTGCTTGCATTTATCTTGTCTGGGTGCATCCCATTTAAATACCAAATCCCCGATCTCAAACTCCTTTTTCCTGACCTTCCTGTCAAAAGCCTGTTTGATCTTCTGCTGATGACTGTAAGTTGTGTCCCTCACTTGTTCTCTGATCTGCTGCACTTCCACTATCTGATGAATTCTTCTGATCATATGATCCGATTCTCCCTCGTAGTCTTGAAAGAACTTCACCACAGGTAAGGCGAGATGAGTAGGGAAAACCGCTTCTGCTCCGTAGACTAGTTGAAATGGTGAAGTGCCCAGAGACTTCTTCGTTGTGACACGATCAGCCCACAGAGAAAATTTAAAATTTGAATCCCAGGCTCTTTTGTTGTCCTCCAATATTCTTTTAATGATCCCTATCAGGATTTTGTTGGAGGACTCTGCTAAACTGTTGCCTTGGGGATAGTGGGGTTAGAGTGAACTAGTGAGATCTAGAACTGTTCACAGAACTTGATTAGAGGCTCAGACCTGAAAGAAGCAGTGTTATCAGTGACGATCTTACTGGGACAGCCAAATATGGCTATGATATCCTCCAGGAAGCTGATAATTACTTTGTGTGATGCGCTTCTGGTGGGGACAACTTCTATCCACTTGGTGAAATAATCTGTTGCTGTCAGAATCCATCTGTGTTGACGACTTGAGGGAGGATGAATTTCTCCAATGAAGTCCAACCCCCACTGCTGAAAAGGTGTTGGAGATACTATAGGCTTCAATGGCAGCGATTTGAGCTGTTGCTTTCCTGAGAACTTTTGACATTTGATGCAAGCTCTGATCTTCCTGCAAACATCGGGGAATAAGGTGGGCCAGTAATACCCAGCTTGGAGTATCTTGTGGGCTGTGGTCTTCCAGAAATGATGACCTCCACAAAGGCCGCTATGAAAATCAAACGTAACCTTCTGGGCCTCCTGCCGGTCCAGGCATCTCAGAAACACCCCTAGAGGGTCTTTCCAGTATAAGATTTCATCAATGAGGCAATCCCTGACCGCCTTGAGCTTTAGAGCCATCGCTTTGCTTTTTCCCATTCCATCGGGGGGCTTAAACTCCTACAGAAAATATAGAATGTCACGATACCAGGTGCATTCTACCAGCGATAAGCCATCTTGAGAGCATTGGCTGGGCGATTCATCTTGTTGAGATCCTAGGCGAGTATTGATGAAACTAACTCCCAAGGCTTCGCGGTTGGATTCAGCCAATAGCTTGGCTAAACCTTGCCCCTTAAATAACTTGGTGGGTTTTATTTCTAAGTCAAATTCCAGAATTTTAGCGATCCATCAGCCTCTTTTCCCATCTACGTCGGGCTACACAAGGATGTCCTTCACGGAAGCTGAAGGAATGTATGTTGTTACTTTTGAATGTAAGACATAGACTCTGGAAGCTTTAAGAGCTTTCACTAAGGCATAGGCCTGCTTCTCCATAATTTTATACCTACTCTCTACGTCTCTTAACGCCCTGTTGAAGAAGGTGATGGGCTTCTCATGCCCTTCCTCATTTTTCTACAGTAAGACCGTTGCCACTGTATCCCAGGAAGCAAAGGAAAAAATCAGGAAATCCTTGGAATAATCAGGACTGATTAACACAGGCGCCTCAGTCAATGCCTTTTTTATTCGGTCAAAAGATGCCTGGGGCTCAGTGGTCCATTTCACTTCGTTTCCCTTCCTGAGCATGGTCGTGATGTGTTTCACTAGCTCGGCAAAATTTAAGACAAACCTCCTTAGAAAATTAATTTTCCCCAAAAAGGCCTGAACCTCTTTTTTAGACCTGGGAAGTGACAGGGTTTGATTCACCTCCACTCTGCTGGGATCAATTCTTACTCTTTCCGCTGATACTATATGGCCTAGCAGCTTGCCCTCCATCATAGCGAACAGGGACTTCTTGGGATTTAGAGAAATACCAAATCTCCGACACTTTGAGAAAACTTTCCTTAAGTGACAGCGGTGCTCTTTATCAGACCTGGAGAAAACCGTGATGTCATCTAGGTAGATCACTACGAACTGGTCTTTTTCTCTGATGAAGGCTATTTCCATGGCTCGCTGAAATGTTGCTCCTGCATTCATCAACCCAAATGGCATTTTGGCATACATGAATGTGCCCCAAGGAGTGGTGAAGGTTGTCTTCTCCCTGTCCTCAGGCATGACCGATATCTGATTATAGCCAGAAAACCCATCGATCATGGATATCCTAGATGCATTAGTTACCCTCTGCAATATATGTTCCATCTTAGGTAGGGAGTAATTGACTTTCTTTGAGCTTCTATTCAGGTTCCTGAAATCGACACAAAGCCTGATTTCTCTGCTTTCTTCCTTATTGGGACCAAGTTGGCCACCCACTCGGAATATCTCAAGGGGACAATGATTTGTGCATCCAACAACTTTTTAACTTCCTTCTCCATGACGGGAAGAAACATGGGATTTATCTGTCTTAGCTTCTTCCTGAATGGCCTAGCCTCTTCCTTCAACGGGATCTTGTGCTCGATGACAGATGTGTTATACGTCTTGAGGTCTTCGTATGTCCATGCAAACACATCGACGAACTCTCGCAACAACTGCGTATATTCGGCCCTCTGTTCTTTGGTCAAACTGCTTGACAATTTGACAAATCTAGGCTCTTCCTGTGAACCAATGTTGCATTCAGTTGTATCGGCATATTCATTTGAGACCTTGCCCTTTACTGTCACATCATTCCCATCAAACAATATTTCTAAAGGGACAAGTCCTCTCAGAATGTGATTGCTAGGCAGATTTATGATCTGATGATTATCGATTTTATTTACAAACTCCTCAGGATGAGGGTCACCTTCCAGGTTGGGATCCTGGTCAATATGCAACGCAGAAAATTCGTCAACTGATTGGAGAAACCTTTCGAGTTCAGAATCATCCTCGAACACCTTCCAATGCTTGACATTGTCCGGCACCRAGGGCCTATATCTTATATCAACATCATTTTCTACCATAGGYGGYAGAGGAAATTTGAGCACACTAGCTGAGACAKCTAAAGAATCGGCCAAAGTATTTTCTCCCCTCGGAATGAAAGAAATGTTTAAAGCCAAGAAGAAATTATCAATAAGGTCCCATACTTCATTCCGATAATTTCTGAGCCGGGGATTATGGGCACGATAAGCATTCCTTACCTACTGAATCATCAACTCAGCATCTCTGAATATTGCTATCTCTTTAATTCCCATTTCCTTTGCAGCCCTCACACCCAGAACAAGAGCTTCATACTCTGCCACGTTGTTGATGGATTCAAATTCTAGCTTGTATGACAGGGACACAACTTCTTGACAAGGTGATATGAAAACCACTCCAGCGCCAACGCCTTCGCTAGAAGAAGCTCCGTCAAAAAACATCTTCCACACATAGGAGGTTTGAGGGGAAATCAGATGATCAGGGCTGGGATGTTTTCTGATTAGTAAAGATCTTTCAGGGACATCGGTAAGCTACAGCAAACTAGACCCCAAGTCGGTGTCAAGTGCAAAGATGGGGTGATTGGTAGGGTCTGCTTCATCACTGACAATATAGGTTGGATGGGCTTCTCTGTATAATCTCCTTTGTTCCCCTCCGAAGACCGGAATGGTGGCGTATGTGAGATCCATCTACAGTGTCCCTCCCAGTTTTTTGATCCACGATCTAGAAAACAACATGCCGAATTTGGGGGGGACGTCAGCTACCACAATATCCATGACCACACTTTTCATGGGAAGCTGAAACAGGGAAACCACCAGGTCTTTGATGACTCCTAGGCACTACACTCTCCTTGAATCGAAGGAATATAAATCATGATAAGTTCTTGTCACCTCCAGTCCCAATTCTTCCATGACTATTTTTGGCATAAGGTTATGGGAAGCCCCTGAATCCATGAGGCAGTTATGCAGCACTTTATCATGTATGTTCAGGGATGTGTAGAAGGGGGGGGATGAGTCA
>JASDQU010243807.1:883-21180 GCA_032191745.1 Picea mariana
AGTTACATTAAATCACTACGGAGAGTGGTGGTGAGAATAGATGTTATATTTGAGGAGGGTAGGGATTTTCAGAGATCTCTCAAGTCGAGAGTTAGTGTTGAGGATGATGTAGAGGCACAGATTGATTTCTAAGAGGGAGCACAACCTCAAGTTTCTTGATACACTAGTTTCATAGGTGACATGGTCGCCTTGCATATCTTCAAGTTCACAGTCATAGGGATTTCAGGAAGAGGGTGTAAAGGCTTCAGTATATTATATTGTTGAGACTAGGCCTTGGGAAGATACTCTTGGGCAGGGAGATCTTACTTCTCCTTTGACTACTTCAGGGAAGAGGAAAACGAGATGGTTTCAGAAGACCCTAAAGGAAGCCAAGGAGAATGTAGGATATCCCAAGAGATCGTTCAGAGAGAGAAAAGAACAAGTGAGACATGGGTCCTATTTGACTATGGTGACGAGTATCTTAGATATAGAGCCATAGAGATTTGCACAACAAGTTGACCAACATGTTTGGCGAGAGGCCATGTTGGAGGAATATGACTCCATTGTGCACAATGATGTTCGAGAGGTGGTTCTAAGGCCTGTGGGGAAATCAGTTGTGACTTCCAAGTGGTTTCTCAAAACCCATTATGTTGTAGATGGAATCATTGTTGGAGAAATTTCTATTTTTGGCACACTAGTTCAATGGGAGTAACACTAGTTCATTGGGAGTTAATTAACTAGTTCTATTTTAAAATTTCTAATCTTAGAACATCACTATTATGCATGCATTCCTAATTATAGGATACCATTTCCTATATGAGTGAATATCACTCACTCATTGAAAGATCATAATATACATTGATTCTCATTCTTCATTGTGTACCTATCTTCCTTTTCTTGATAAGATTTGTTAGTGTATGCTTTAGCTTGATCTACTGTGTAGGTTTCCATGAAACACTGACATGGTATCAAAGCTATGCTACTTGGAGCAAGCCAGACAAGCCAAAGAATAAGCAAAATCAGAGTTTCGGTGAGCTAGATCCATGGTCGTACATTTCAACAGTTATTTCTCCAAAATTATTAATGTTTTGAGGAAATGACCCGCATAAGAAGTAAATCAAACCATTCTTCAAGTGGGTTTTCAACCATTCGACGTGATTCCTCACCATTTTCTCAGAAGGTAAGCCGTAAGATAGTCTCCTGAAACTGATACGAATCCGTGGTCATAACTTTCAACAGTTATTTCTCCAAAAGTTTTATTTTTTGAGGAAACGACTTTCGTTAGAAGTAAATCGACCCATTCTGCAAGTGGGTTTTCCACCATTTGGTGATATTCCTCACCATTTGTTCAGAATGTAAGCCACAAGATAACCTCCTGAAATTGATACAAATCTGTGGTCGTGCCTTTCTACAGTGATTTCTCCCAAAATATTAGTTTTTTGAGGAAACTACTTGCGTGAGAAGTAAATCGACCCATTCTGCAAGTGGGTTTTCAACTGTTTGGTGAGATTCCTCATTGTTTACTCAGAAAGTAAGTCATAAGATCATCTCTTGAAACTAATACAAGTTTTCACTTAAAGTGCCCTTTCTGTCGTGATTTCGTAAATTTTCACTTGCAGATTGAGAGTAAATTTTTAGGGGTTCTTAGAAAGGGTGGGAGAGATGGATAGGAAAACTATTATATAGTCAAACTTGGTGGTAATCCTCACACCATAAAATTATTTTGATTGGAACCTGAAGGCATAATTCCAACTCAGAAGGAAAGGACTTTATAATTTGATGATGGTGACAAAAACAGAACCTACATCAGCGATTGAGAAGACGAGATGGGTGAACCATAAGGATCAGGCCACATGACTACTTCTTGAGTTAATCTCCACTAATCTATGGTTTCATGTTGCCTCATGCAAGACTCCAAATGAGATCTGGACCACCTTGGAAGGACTCTTTGGAAAGCAGGATGAGATGTGAGGTCATATGCTTGAGGTAGAGTTGAATACCTTAGACCCTAAAAGTTTTGATAATATACAAGATTTCTTTACTAAATTTAAATATTTGATTTTGAGCTAGGGTGGATGTGGTATTGACAAGTCTATACAAGAGAAACAACTTATTCTAACAATTTTGGCAAAGCTAGAACGAGAATATGTTGTATATGTCTCCAATTTCCATTCTGGCATATGTCTTTTTGGAACAAATTGGAAAATTTCTACGTTGGCTCAGTTCATTAAGTCTCTTACACAAGAGTAGACAAAACTCATATATATGGGCCTAATGAAATATCCCAAAGCACTTGCTCTCACCATCCATGATGGAAAAGGGTCATCCAAACAGAACAGGAAGGAGGGATATTCCAAACCCTTTAATGATTCTTCAAGTTCCAAAGAATCTTCAGATTCCAAGAAGAAGAAGAAGGGAAATCATTGCACTTACTGCAATAAACCGAATCATGAAGAATCCACATGCATGAAGAAACAGATCTATCTTATGGCACAGACACTTCAACATAACAAACTTTGAAACTTCATTCCATAGGGAGTCAAGAAGCAGAAGGAGGAATATCCTTCTCCTAAGAAAGGTAATCATCATGCTCTGGTTGCAATTCATTCCTCATCTGATTCATGGATTATAGATTCTAGTGAATTCCATCATATGGTAGCGAAAGAGGAAGTTTTCTCTTCTTTGAGTCCATTCTCAAGACCTCCTATTATGATGGGGGATGATACTCATGTAGTAGTAGCAGGAGAAGGGAGAGTGGAACTCCATAATGGCAGTTTTGAGAATTTTTTACATGTTCCAAAGGTTTCTATGAATCTACTCTTAGTTTATCAGATCACTCAGAAAGGTAAAAAGGTTGAATTTACATCAGATTCAGTTTTAGTAATTGACATGCATGGAAATTCAATCATTCCAATTGGTGAGGTCGATCACAAGTGAAGGTTGTATAAATTCACTAAGTTTTTGGACAATGACTCCTCTATTCTACTTACACATAAGGAGAGTAATTTGCATGCACCTCCAGTGCAACATGCATATACTCTTGTTATTCCATTGTTTTCAGACATCAGAGATGATTCCATACACTCAAATTCTATACATGGAAATAAGCAGGTAGTACAACCAGATAAGAAGCCAATGTTGAAGAATCAACAGATGCTCAAGAAGGCACAAACCACACTTCAGGCAACATGCAACCTTGCAGGGAATCCATTGGATTTAAGGATGACTTGATCTCAGCATGAGCCTTCTCATGTACTTTCAGCTTCAGAACTTGTGATGCCCATGCATGGCTATATGGTTCAATATACTGATCCACATAACTATAATAGTGTTGTGGGAAATCCATTATAGAAAGCATCCATGCAGAAGGAGTATGACTCACTCCTACAGAATCAGACTTGGAATCTGGTTCCACTTCCACCACAAAGAAATATTTCCAGGTGCAGATGGGTCCATAGGATCAAGAGGTATAAAGCTCGAAAGGTTACCAAAATACTTCATCAAATCCATAAATATTTATACATCTTCACAAATACTTTTAGTGATCAGAAGTTTCAGACTTTGCGGGATCGTCTTGAAGTGAAGAAAACAGTTGCCTAGCAGTTGTCATTTTCTTCTTTTGATACATTATCTTTTGAGGGGGGGGTTTGTTCCCACATGGTTTTCCCTCTTTCCTCAGTTTTATTTAGTGTTCATTAGTTGCATTGTACATGAGTACCTAAAATGGCCTAGTAGCTAGGACTCATTTTTTACTGCATAGTGATGTTCATGGGGGGTGTTGGAGAAATTTATATTTTTGGCACACTAGTTTAGTGGGAGTAACACTAGTTCATTGGGAGTTATCTGACTAGTTCTATTTTACACTTTCTAATCTTAGACCATCACCATTATGCATGCATTTCTAATTATACGATGTCATTGCCTATATGAGTGAAGATCACTCACTAATTGAAAGATAATAATATACATTGATTCTCATTCTTCATTGTGTATCTATCTTCCTTTTCTTGATAAGATTTGTTTTTGTATTCTTTAGCTAGATCTCCTGTGCAAGTTTCCATGAAATACTGACAATCATAGAGAAACACAAGGCTAGTTTTGTGGAAAGACGATTATATCAGGTATAGGGAGTCGATTATGATGAGACATTCACACCAGTTGTGAGATGCACCTTGATCAAGAGTATTAATTCCATAGTGACGGAAATGGGTTGTAGGATAGATCAGATGGATGTAAAGACTACATTTATAAATGGATTTATAGAGGAGGAGGTGTACATTGAGAAACCACAGGGTTTCGAGGTGAGTGAGAGGGAGTCTCACATGTGCCTTTTGAGAAATGCACTATATGGTTTGAACCAAGCTCCCAGATCCTAGTATTCACGTATTGACACATACTTGCTTCATATGGGATTTGAGAAGAGTGATGTTGATCCTAACCTCTATTACATAATTATAGGTGAGGACACACTCATTCTCATTTTACATGTGGATGAATTTTTCATCATAGGTGCAGAGGATCTCATAACTGCATGCAAGTTGGGACTTGCAACATATTTTTAGATGAGTGACATCGGGTTGATGCACTAGTTTCTGGGTATGGAGGTATGGAAGGAGGAGGGTCACCAACTGGAAGAATCTTAATGCTTTAGATTCCATGTTGGTGGATGCTACAATTTATAGATATTTGATCGATTCATTGATGTATCTGGTCAACACTCGACCAAATATTTGTTTCTCCATGAACACTCTCAACCAACATATGGTAGAGCCAAGGAGTGTTCACTGGATTGGGAAAACAAATGTGTTGATGTACATTACAGGGTCAATTGATTATGGCCTAGACTATATTAGAGGTGATTGATTTCGTTTGGTTGGATACATAGACTCAGACTAGGAAACATGTGCTACTGAGAGGAAGAGCACCTCAGGGTGCTTTTTTTGGTTAGGGTCGGGACTTGTTTCCTGGCACAACTGGAAACAAAGGTCAGTTGATTTGAGTTCCTCCGAGGAAGAGTATATTGCATCCATTTAGGCTAGTTGTGAGGCCATTTGGCTTCATAATATTGTTGTAGGATTATTTGGTCAGGAGTTTACTCCGACTGTCATTCACTACGATAATCAGAGTTGTATCAAACTCTCTAAGAATCCAGATTTCCATGATCGGTCGAAGCATATAGATATCAGATATCACTTCATCATAGATTGGGTTCAAAGAGGAGAATTACAATTGGAGTATATACTGAATGATGAGTAGATTGAATATATTCTCACAAAGGCCCTGCCAAGGGGAAAACATGTCTACTTCAGAGACAAGATGGGCTTGGTGAGAAACACTTTCCTCAGTAAGAGGGAGTGGTGATATTTTTGTACCTTGGGAAGTGGTCCCCTTTTGGTTTTGATTATCTATAGACAAGTGGGAAATACTTTGGTACTATGTACCTTTTACTTTATGTCTAATTCATCTTTGACTTAACTTAAGTCTAAAAGTTTAATTTTTGTCACTTAGGAAAAAGTGAATAATTAGTCACCTTGTGGGTGAATGAGGGGAAATGAAGTGAACTTAGGGAGCTTAACCCAAATTGGGTTTGTGAGTGATATTATTGTGGGATGATCTCAATTTTTTATTAGAGATGGGATGGAGAGATCTCAACCATCCATCTCTTAGGTTTCCTTATGGAGGTTCAAGAAGGGCGCATAGGGCCAAGGGATGTTCATTCACTCATATGTTCACTTGGAGAGGAATAATAGAGCTACGGATATGAGGATGGAAGCATTGGTTGAGGGTTTCAAGGGTTCCTCCTTCCATGGAGGGCTCTAGGAGGCTTTAGCTTCGATTGTTTTGTGGTGTTGATGCTTACTTGGAGGAGGGCGCACTTGTAGCAAAGAGGACTTGCACTTTTCATATTTCCTTGAGGAGAGTTTTGTTGAAAAGGTAGCACATTATTTTAGAGTTGTGTGCAATTGTTTCTTCTACAAATCTTCAGGGATAAAGGGTGCAAGATTTCAGTGAGATTGACAAACAAAGGAGAAGGGTGCATCATGCTTGGGAGAATCTACCTTATTGGACTCGTATAGAATCTTGAGAGGGGATGCCATTGTATCAGGTTCATTTGTTTCATGTACTTGTTGTATCTCGCATTATTTACATCACATATATAGATTCAAATTCCAAACTGGTTTTCCCCAAGGGGGTTTTGTCCAAGGTCGTGTTGACCAAAAACCTTTGTGTCCATTTTCATGTATGCTAGAGTTTAAAAAATAATTATTTGAGTTGTAAATATCTATAGGTGTGTTAAATATTTAAGGCATGCATGTACTATCCTATTGGCTACTAAAACTACATGCTAGAGCACCTTAAAATGTTATGTAACATTAACAAAACAACATTAAAGTTGCTGAATAGTTTGTTGTTATAAAAAAGTAGCAAAGACTTGTGTGAAAACATAATTTTAGAGCCATCTTGAGGTCAAATACAAACCTAGTTGGAAGTTTTTATAAAAATACGATCGTGGAGCAATAAAATAAAACAAATGCGGAAATAAAACATAGAAGATACACAACACAATAGAGACACAGATATACATGGTTCACCTAGAGTGGGATACGTCCACTAGAGAAATGGTCAGGTCCTTCCTTTATTATTATCCAACAAATGAAGGGATACAACCTACAACAAACCCGTTGTAACTTCCTCTTCTTTCTCTCAGAGTCTCCTCTCTCAGAATACAATATTCACAATGATACATAGCTGCAATACATTTCCCTCATAAAAGAAGGTTTCCTACTAGGGAAAAAACCCTAACATAACTTCTACCGTCAGATCTATGACCTTACAATGAATGGTCCAGGGTAACCCCCCTCTACACTCCCCCACGTGGAGGAGTGTACATTCTTCTGGTGTGTAAAGTCTTCATGGGGTATAAACACAGCTAAAAAAAAAGACATCTAAATCAGGAAGATAATCAGGCTCCACAACCAACAACATCCTGTTAGGACCTTAGAAAATATCCAGTCCCAACAGATAGTAATTCTAGTCTCTATATCCCATGTCACCATGCAGACCCATTTCCATCTCATATGCATAAACTCACTTACCACCAACTTAAAAATAAAATACGTGAAACAAAAAAAGTGATTACATATCCAACATCGACCATCATTTTGATAAGAGTTAAAATATAAGGTTCCATATATTCAATCAAGCACTTTTCAATGCCAACAATGAAAATTAATATATACCCATTAGGTATTTCCATATACAAAAGAAATATGCAAAGAAAATCTATATGGAACAAATTAAAGACACCCCCAGGATCACATGTGCAATTTGTGAGGAACTACATTTTCAAAATAACATTAAATAATTTACCCAGGACTTGGAAAAGGAATGTGGGTTCTTGACATTGAATTAAAAAATGTTATTCACTAGAAAAATATGTGTTTCATGCAAAAGGTCACTCCAAAATGGAAAAATGTCACGATTTGCAACACCAGACCAAATAAGACGTAACACATCGCTACTAGATGTAGCTACACTTTCAAAACTTGAACATAGACTTGTGTCACTACAAATTTCATTTTCCCAGACTATACTATGGGGTTGTAAGTGGTTCCAACTGGGATTAACATGATAAATTCTCAATGTACCTATCCATATGGATGTTATGAAAAAAGTATTTCCACAATCCATGGAGGAAACCATGACAATAGTTGTTTCCTTGAAGTGGAGTTTGAAATACAAGAATGTATACCAAACAGGTAGAGTACATGTCAACATTTTCATGAGAGCATTGAAAGAATTAAGTTCTAGAAGCCTGTATAGGGCCAAAAACATCTATGTAAATGAGGATTGGAATCATGTTCTTCAAGAAGGGAATGCTAACTCCACACAAAATTCTAAGACTAATAATAAATGTGATACATATGGAGAATTAGAAAACGAAAACCCTACCAAATTGTTAATCCATGGACTGATAGAGTGGCAATGCATCAGTGACTTCCAGGACAATATCGTCGAACTCGCACTTGCTAAAGTGAAACATCCACTTGGAATTTTCAAAGACAAATGTGTAGAAGAAATGAACTTTCCCACTCTTTTCGATGGATACCCGCATGATGATGACATTAAAAAATGTTTTAGATACCAAGAAATAGTGAAATGGGAATTTTTGCAAGAAAGAGGTGATTTCTCATGTCACAAAGCAATTTTTTTTTCAAGACAATGTGAATAATAATTGAGAAATCAGTCTCCTGCATCTGGGTGTGAATACGAAAAGATCAGTTGCGTGGAAGGAAGATATTAGCAAAAGAAGTCAATTACAAACTGAACTTAGATAAATTGTTGAAATATGATATTGGATACATATATTTCAAGAACATTTGAATCTCTCCAAATCACTTGCAACAAATCAAGAAAATACTATTTGCAATGATTCAACAATTGACACCCTCAACATTTTTTGTCACATTCACAAGTGTATAACATCAATGGACTCCATTGGGGACTACACTAAACGAGCTACACATAAACAAAAATAAAATAAAGAAAACTAATACATTGGAAGTCAACGATATTGACTACCTCACAAGGACACACCCAGTCACATGTACTTGTTACTATAGAAATAAAATCAATGCCTTAAAGAAAATGATATGTCATGATGATATGTTATTCAAAATATTTTCAAACCACTACTTTGTAACATAATTCCAGAGTAGGGTAAGTGAACACAAACATGGACTCTTGTGTGATAGAAAAAATGCTCCAATATACATAAAGTATAGTAACATGCAAATCAAATTTTTTTTGGACTAGTACATTACCTATTGTCAGGAAATGTAGGGCACTTACACATTAATCCTAGTAGAAGAGAAGAATAATTTAATCAAGAAAGAAAATGACACAAGCAATCACACAGTGCACCGATATTTTACCCTGGGAACCCTTAACCAGGAAAACCAACATTCCTTTGAGCGTTCTACTCTCTTGTTGTCTTATTCATTCATAATAAAAGGATGCATATCTAAACTTGGTCTATTCCTAAGACACAATTGACATCATACCCTCTTGCACTTGCAAGAACAACCTTGTAGCCAATTCGGCTTACATATTCATGACCAACAACCTACACTTACACATGCATTAACCTGCAAAAGTGCATTCTATGATTACCTTGCAACAATGGAAATGGCCTTTATGGCATTACAACATGTATCTTTATAGGAATTACAATAGGAAAGACCCTTAATTTTGGCACCCAAAAATGGTTACAGATCCATGCATATCATTTGCTACAAATCCCACAAATCCTAGGATGTTGTTACATTCAAATCCAAGTCCAATTTACCAGTTGGCCTTCATTCGGTCTCTAGTCAATCATCTCATTCCCACACTTCGAACTCTTGTCGTTTGAATTTCCATCAATATCTTCGACTTTGAATTTATCTGGTTGACTTCCTCAACCTTCGAATTGATGTCAATCTATGTCGACTTTGACCTTTTGTCGATCCACCTCAACTAGACTTTCACTGCAAACAATATAACAACCTAAAATTCTCCCACTTGTTTTCTTCTTTGTTAAAATAGGAGATTCCTAAACTTTCATTCACAGACCCATGGAAGAAATTCCCGTTTCCTCTCTAAACCAAGAGAAATTCACAGAACTCACAGACTTGGTCAATGAGATTTCTATGTTTTCCAACGTGTCTACTTTCTCCAGTAGCACCTTGTTACTTTCCACCATCTCTCTTACGAAATGGTATTGTACATCAATGTTCTTAGTATTTGAATGATAAGAAGAGTTCTTTTCCAAAAATATTGTTCTTTCACTGTCACAACTTACCTTCATAGGTCTCTACCCAAACCTGATTCTTGAACACAATATTTGAAGTCATTTCGCTTCTTTTATTCCATGAGTGTCTGCCATGTATTCAAATTATGTTGTTGACAAGGCTACGGTAAATTATTTATTACTCATACATTTTATTTCCCCATTGAACATATTGAAGACATATACATTGGTTGACCTCCATCGATCCATATCTCTAGCCCATTCGATGTCGACAAATCCATGTACATTTAATTTAACATTGTCACCTCTAGGGTTTCCTTGGTAGAATATAGCATAGTCCTTCGTGCCACACAAATACCTAAATGCTCTCTTGAAAATTGTCCAATCCTCCTTTCCAGGTGTCGACATGTACCTTCTCAACACTCCCACTACATGGGAAATGTCTGGCTAAGTGTAGACCATCACATACATCATACTACCAAACACACTTGTATAGGGAACATGTGCCATGTCGTTTATTTCTTCTTATGTCTTTGGAAACTGTTCAACAATAAGTCTTTCTCCTACAGAAATTGACACCTTCACTAGTTTGCAATCTTGCATGTTGAATCATTTAAGAATTGTTTCAATATACTTCGTCTAATTCAACCAGATCTTTCTAGTGGCTTGATATCTTTTAATATCCATTCCCAGGATGAAGTTAGCTGCAACGAGATCCTTCATGTCGAACTTGGAGGATAGATGCTTCTTCACCTCCTTTACTGCATCCATGTTGTTTCCAATCAAGAACATGTCATTGAAATACAAATATACATATATGAAATTCCCACCTTCTTCCTTGGAATATATGTAATGATCATCTTTGCTTCTCACAAATCCCAAACTAAGGATGTATGTGTAAACATTTTGGTACCATATCCTTGGCAATTTATTTAGACCATAAAGGGATTTTTTTAGTTTTCACACCAACTCTTTCTTTCCATTTATTACAATTCCTTCAGGTTGTTTCATGTAGATTTATTCTTCCAAGTACCCATGTAGGAACATTGTCTTCACATCCATATGTTCTATCTCCAGATCAAATGTTGCATCCAAATACATTATTACTCTAACAGAAATTAGTTTTGCAACAGGGGAAAAAATATCACCGAAGTCAAATCCCTCGACTTCGGAATATCCTTTCACTACCATTCGAGCTTTGAATTTCTCAACTTGTCCTGTGAAATTCATCTTCCTCTTTAACACCCATTTTCTACTGGCGATTTTTCTTCCACTAGGTAACTTGAAAAAATCCCATGTCTCATTCTTGTACAAGGATTCAATATCTTTGACCATGACATCCTTCCAGATTTTATCCTCTATCGATTTTACTACCTCACTTACCGACTTGGTCTCATCATCGATGGACGCTAACACAAATGTAGAATTAAAGTCGAGCGGACTATACCTTTTGACTGCTTTTCTTTCTCTTTCTAACCTCCTTATCACCGAAGTCAATTTTTCCACATCTTCCTTATTTTCCATCGACTCATATAAATCATCTCTTCCTTCCTTAGTTCAAAACGCATCGCATCAGGATTGTTCTTGGTCTAAACAACTTCCTCAGGCTCAAACTTACCTTCAACTTATCTGAAGACCACATATTGTTTGTACATTTTTCTCCTTGATGTAGGATCCCAAAGCTTATATCCTTTCATCCCTTCTTTGTATCTGATGAAGACACATTTGACTTCCTTCTTTTCCAACTTGATTCTCTTTTCCATGGGAACATGCAC
Source organism: Picea mariana (assembly GCA_032191745.1). Lineage (NCBI taxonomy): Eukaryota > Viridiplantae > Streptophyta > Pinopsida > Pinales > Pinaceae > Picea > Picea mariana. The sequence continues at coordinate 12,431 of JASDQU010243807.1, forward strand.
AAATTCATCACAACCAAAAACTTTGAGATGTGCCACCGAAGTATTTTTACCCGACCATACCTCATTTGGAGTCATGTCGACTAGCACTAACAAAGGAGACATATTCACAGGATATCTTGCAATCTCGATTGCCTTTTCCCATAATTATTGTGCAATCCCAACACCACTGAGCATGATCCTTTCCTTATTCATCAAATTTATGTTCATTTTCTTGACAACTCCATTTTTCTATGGGGTATACGGTGTGGTATGGAAGACTGCTTACATGACTAGTCAAATTACTTTCCACATAATTCACCACCATTGTCAGTCCTCAACACTTTAATCATCTTCTCTATTTAGTTTTCCACAAGAGATTTAGACTCCCTAAATCTCTCGAAAACCTCTTATTTCTTTCTCAGGAAATATATCCATCTCTTCCTGGAACAATCATCTATGAAGGAGACATAATAAAAGGATCCACCAAGTGAAGGAACTATAAACGGGCCAAACACATCACTATGCACTAGTTCTAGAATCCCATTTTCCCTTGTCTCTCTAGATGGGAAACTGACCCGACTTTTTTTCCCATATATACAATGTTCACAAAAGTTGACTTCTAAACCAAATTCAAGAAAACCTTCAACTATACCTTTTTTTTGCATAGATTGAAGTCCTTTTTATCCAATGTGTCCCATCCTCTCATGCCATAGTCTGGTTGGGTTGATTTCATCATGTTTTGTTGAGTCAATTTGAACTGATGTAGCTTGAGTCAAGTCGAGTTGTGTCGACATCAAGTCGAGTTGAGTCTCATTCAATTTGATTTTAGGAGCAATGTTGTTGTTGCATCCAGTTGAGTCAACATTCCCTAACAACTTGTATAGGGTACCAATCCTAACTCCTCTCATTAAGACCATGGCACCTCTGACCATCTTGCACGAATCCTTATGAAACAGAGTATGCACACATGAATCACTCATCTTGCTAATAGATATCATGTTTCTTTCCAAACTTGGAATGTGTAGCACACCTGGAAGGGTTCTTTTTCTCCCATCTTATAGTGTCACTCAGACTCTTTCCCGTACAACAATTATGGTTGTTATGTCATCCCCTAATAACACGTCATCCCCATCATATCATTCATAGTCACAAATCCATTATTTACATGGTTTCATATTGTAGTATTCTCCTGAGTCGATCAACCAAACATCTTGATTTGACTATGTACTAGTCAATGCCAGGTACACATCACCTCCCTTGTCCAAGGTCATCTTTTTTTCAGTCAAATAATTCTCATCGGATCTGACACTAAATTATGTTTCTTTCGACTTACATTCCTTTTTATAATGCCGACCTTACCACATTTCTAGCATCTTCACATTGACTGCACCGGGGGTTTAGATCTACCCTTTGACTTAAAAATTTTGCTGGGGAATTTTCCTTTATCTCTGTCTATCGATTGATCTCTCACTACCAGAGAATATTTGGTCAATCCTTCCATGTTCTTTCTTCTCATTTCTTTCGACAACAGAGAAGAAACCACATCCTCTAGCACTAGTGTGTTTTTATTATTCCCAATAGCCACGACTAAGCTATCCCAGGATTTTGGCAAAGAAAATAATAGGTTCATACACTTCTCCTCATCATTGATATTTATATACACATATGATAACTAGCTTAACAGGGTGTTAAATCCATTTAAAATATCAGTCACTGAACTTCCATCACTCATCCTCAGAAGATACAATTTCTTCCTGAGAAACAACTTATTTACCAGATATTTTGAATCGTATAAGCTTCCCATATTGTCCCACGGTTTCTTGGTCGAATATTCACTCTAGAAATTCAACAACACTGAATCTGCAAGACAAAGTTGGATCATACTTATTTCTTTTCTTTCTAGTTTCTCCCATTCTTTCGTCGACGTTCATGTTGCTTGGGTACTTGGAAAGATTGTTTTCCATTATTCTCGATATACAACAAGATCTTCCATTTTAATCTTCCAAATCTCAAAATTCTAGCCAATGAATTTTTCTATCTCTATTCTGGAATTGCTTTCCATTCTTTACCACGATCTTTAAAAAAAATTATGACTTACGACTCTTACTATACCTAGGGTTTAGTTCTCAAATTCAATATTTACAAATCGAGATCTGATATAATCGCCAAAGAATTACATAGCTTTGATAACTCACCTATCAAGGTAGACCCATGCTTTGATACCCCATGTCAGGAAATGCAGGGAACTTCCACACTAATCCTAGTAGAAGAGAAGGATAATTTAATCAAGAAAGAAAATGACACAATCAATCACATAATGCACCAAGATTTTACCCTGGAAACCCTTAACTGAGAAAACCATCATTCCTTTGAGAGTTATTTTCTCTTGTTTTATTATTCATTTAGAATAAAAGGTTGCATGTCTAACCTAGGTCTACACCTAAGAAACAATCAACATCATACCCTCTTGCACATGCAAGAACAACACTATAGCCAATTCATCTTCCACATGCATGACCAACAACCTACACTTACACATGCATTAACCTGCAAAAGTGAATTCTACGATTACCTTAAAACAACAAAAAAAACATTTATGGCCTTACAACATACCTCTTTATAGGCTTTACAACAGGAAAAACCCTAAATATTGGTGCCCAAAAATGGTTACAGATCCATGAATATCATTTTCTACAAATCCCACAAATCCCAATATGCTATTATAGTCGACTCCAGGTCCGGCTTACAAGTAGACTACCAGTTGGACTTCATTCAGTCTCTATTCAGTCATCTCATGCCCGCACTTTAACCTGTTGTCGATTGACTTTCCATTGATATCTTCGATTTTTACTTTTCCCAATTGAATTCCTCGACCTTCTACTTGTTGTCGATTTACCTCAACTTCAACTTATTGTTGATCCACCTCGACTAGACTTTCACTCCAAAGAATATAACAACCCAACACATGTGACATAGATCATTTGGATCCAGAACATGCCAAAGTCCATAGGTACTACCATACAAAGAGATGTGAAAAAAAATGAACTCACATTGTAGATACAACTTTCCTATGCCGCTAATGAAAATGATGAAATCCACCAAGCCACTTAGTTTAGTTAAAAATGTTCTAGTTGAGAAATAAAAATCCGTACTCACATATCTAGAGAAAAATAATTATGGAAGCTTGATGTGAGTTGATTACTTCTTGAGGGAACTGAAGATAACATAATATGAGTACATCCAATTACTACAATATACACTAAAGAAACCAACAAAATTCCTAAAAAAAAAAACCCATCACATATTTCGAACAATATTTTCACCAAGGACATGGAAAATATGTGGAATGTGAATACAAATGCACAGTATGTGATTAATGCATGTGATGCAACATTATAACATTCCACATGAATAGAAAAATTTTACAAAGCTATGACAAGTTCATTTAGGAGAATACGTACAGAACATGAAACAATTTTGTTGTATCCTTTTCGCCACTTGGATGAGCAAAAGAGGGACACCTACAAGTCCAACTGGGTCAGCTAAACAAGACAGAAATTAGTGCAAGAGTTAGACACATAAAGCACAAAAAATAAATAAACAAATAACCTAATAACAACTAAAGAAACAAAACTAAAGTGCAGAAAGAAATTAGAACCAAAATCAACCAAAAAATTGACCAATATTCATGCCACCAATGGATAGATTGTATTAGTGGGAAAACACAAAAGAGAAAGGGAGACTTATGGGTCCCCTCTTCCTCCAAGGGAGGGCTCTTAAATCCCCTATGTGATATCTCTTCTTACAAATAGAAAACTAAAAAGGAAATTGTGAATAAATCCAAATCTCATTCCCTCAAGAGGTGAGGAGAATGGCTCAATGAAATGATGCTAGTATGGTCGAAGAAGGAAAGAGGTTCCTTGTAGGAGAATAGAGGAAGCATAACAATACAAATAGATTCTTGAATTCATAGTGCACTCATGGCCTCTTTTTATAGAAAATATTTGAGGCATTATCCAACCGGTCTTTAGTGTGAACAAGGGGCCCTTTAGGGCACCTTTAGGTCTTTGACCAGCCCTCCACTCGAATTCAATTCAGATTTGAGGGTCAAATTGACTTGGGAGATGAACCAGAAGTGGGTGGGAGGCTGACCATAATCATAAATGTGTCATTCTCAGGTGTGCGCGGCTTTTTGCGTAGACAGTCGCACATCGGGCACATGTTCTCTTTTCTTGCATTTTTGACTGGTGCACATGCATGGTCGTCCTTTATTTGATGAGCGCATGTTGATTTTATAACCAGTTGTATAGTTTGTGCCCTTTGGAAATTCATTTTTTGGGCCATGAATGAACTAATAGGTGTTTGAAGATGATGGATTCTTGTGACCATTTGCAGACGATATTTTAGTGATAACAGATGCCCCCTGATGTGTGAGGTTAGGATCATACGTATAACTGAAATACATCAATGTTTATTCTACTGAGAGTACCATTGTAAGAAAGAGTGTTGAGAGGAATTGCAAGAGAAACCCATTGGAGGGAGAGGGGAACCTATGGGACCCAAACCATTCTCAAGGTGTGGAAAAATAAAAATTGTATACAAACGAGACGGTCATGCCCCATGCTCGTGTAATGTAACTCAAAAGTGTAAGATAGTAACTGAAGTTGTATGCTGATGTAGATAACTGCAGCGCACTCTGGGGCGGGTTGATAATGGTAGATGACAAATGTTTATGGTAAACATACTCTGAAAAAGAGGCGGTGACACTTGTAAGAAGTGTCAATGAATCGCAGGCATTGATAGCCCAGCAAATTTCAGAGGTCTTCGGCTAGTATAACACAACTACAATAGTCACAAAGTAAGACCCACCGTAACATGATATTTTGTTGGATTTGAATTTTATGGGGGTCAACGAAAACAGAGAGAAATGATGGTTCTCATTGTGCCGTCCAATACTCCTCATTGTAAAGGTAATGAGAGTCAAGATATTGTCACCCTTTTGGAAACTGTGTTGATGTCAACAGAAAAGGCGACGTGACTCCAAGAAGAAAAGGGCTTCATGAAATCCACTGTATGAGATCAAGAAATGATGAGATACATGGACGAAGTCAAGGTGTGGTGAGACTCAAGACAGTCCTTGGTTGGGGATATATGTGAAGTATGAGTGGAAAAAACCGTGAAAATGGATCTAGCGTCAGGGGGAGGACTAGAGATGGGTTTAAATTGTGCCAGAGGCGTGACAAAGTAGACAAACTCATATATCAAAGGTACATGGATGGTGGGATACTCGGGGTTTATGGACGATGTCAACAAGATTAGAATGTAAAGGAATTCCCCAACCAAGGGAGAGAGGGGTTTCTTTGCCATAAAAGGAAGGTCGCTAAAGGTGACAAAAAAAATCTATGTAAATGATGGAAACAAAAGGCTTTGTACAATTACTAAATAAATAAAGAATAAGGTGGGATAAGCGTACATATACAGAAACGGGTGCCCTAGTGCAGGATGGCTTGGCTTGTGAGGGCACAAGTTGTATGTAAAATTAACAGAGGGTGGGGGCCCCATGGGTGGGTTTCTATATGAGGTAGATGAATGGAGGGAAATTTTCACATGGGAAAACTAATTGTGGATGAAGGTGGAAGGTTAATGATACTGCGATGGTGCAGTCAAATTAGAACCGTGAGGAGATATCTTGGGATTCCATTGGGAAAGCTAGAAAAATGAGGATAAGGAGTATGTGGTTGATTCTTGAACATGTGTAAGACTAATGGGACTCCCATCCCTAGGGGGTGAAAGAAGCATGTGTGTCAAAGTGCCAAAGGGGACTATGAAGGGGACACCTCATGTAGAAGAGAGTGCTACTAGTTGACAATATTGAAATTCAGTGGAGGTGATAATACTGCAGAGCTGGATGTGAGGATCCTACATGAAAATGTCAGAGGGTGTGACTAGGAGATGCAGTTGATATTCAGAAGGAATGATTACATGCCAATCTAGATCATATACCTGAAGGGGTTGCGTTGATGCGGGATGAACAAGTACCTGCACACATGAAAACTAAATACCCGATGTGAATAATATTTGAAGAGAAATAACATATGACAGTTATTCGATAATTTTGAACATAAGAATGTGTACCTAGGCGTGTTGTGATAAAAATGCTCACCCAGGGCCGAGGATGGATGGTGACACGGGGAATGTGACTGTGTAGGTGGTGAGATCCTGATCCCATGGCTAAAGATGGATCATAAAATAGATTCTCTGAGCTCCTATAATTGAGCATGGAAGTTTGGCAAAAGGGACTATATATATTTGTGGGGCCCACATTGCCACCTCATTTGTACTTGCTGCTAGAGTGAGTTGATGAGAGGTTTTTAGGGGAGATTTTGAGATTCTGGGAGTTTGAGCCACTCGATCCAGGATTAGTGAGAGCCAGGTTAGTGGTCTCATCCTCCTGCATAGTAATTAGGATTTATGTTTTGGGCAGGGTCATACGGTGGGGTTTGTCAGAGAGCTAGCTCATCAGGGGCCTATGAGACCACTGCGGGGAGAGTCACAAGCATGAGAGAGATGATGGAGGGATGAGTCTAGTGTGAGGCCAGACAGTGATGAGAGAGCTAGTAGGAGACACAGGTTTGATGACCCTGGTGCAGGGCCATCACATGCTCCTCTAGCAGAGGCCGACAAAGTGTTAGAGGACTTCTGCCACCGATTGGAGGTGGTGCTATAGGGAGTTCTTGAGGGAATTTGGACTCATATCCAAGACGAGGGATTCTTCGAGAAATGTGTGGGCCTTCCAGCAATGTTGCGGACCTTGATCTACAGAGCAGTGGTAGTGGGGAAGCTATGACTGGGAGGCTGCCCTCAGGACCTAGAGGACCCCCACCTGGTGGGGCACCTCCTCCAGATAGAGGACCTGGTGGTGGTGCTCTAGAGGCACCATGAGTGCTCTGGATTTTTATTTTTTGTATTTATATAGGCCTGCAAGCCCATGTTTATGTCAGGTAGTGTGAAACCTATTTTGTACCTATAGGGATGAGGGGGTTCACCTACCTACGGGTGATGTATATTTTGTACCACTTTTGTAAACATTGATGGCACATTGATCGATATATATATATATATATATATATACATGTTTTTTATCTCTACGATGTTTACATGTGATGATGTTTTGTGATGATTTTTATGATGTCTAATCTATATGCTGTGACAGATTTTTGATGATTTATGTATGTGGAATGCTGTCTTCATGTGATGAATGCCAATATAACACTAGGTTATCCATATTATATTCTATTTGATTGAATTTTCATGGAATATGTGTAAATGTGATTGAATCAAAATGTTGAGATAAAATTTGAACTTGCAGGTATTTGTGGAAGAGGCAAGCATCGTGGATACAATACACATTGTTGAGCTGCAGGACGACAAGCTGAGAATCTAATAAGATGTTAAGGTGGAAAATATGGTGGTGACTGGCCTCGATAAGGAGGCCAATGAGAACTGTGTATTCGGCTTGGTTATTGGTTGTTGAGCCCAAACAGATGCCGCTAGAGTGGAGCGGTTCATCTGAGGGAGTATAGAGGGCCTAAGCGGCCGAAGCAAGATTTTGTGTCCAGAAGCTAGCTCCGTCAGTGTAATCGATGTGGTAGGCCGATGGAGGAGGCATCTTTCAATAACAAAAATGGTAGATCAAACATAAGGCATGGATAAAAAAGAATATTAAAAACTCTATAAAATGTGTACAAAAAAGAAAAAGCCTAGTGTAGACTGACTATGCTTAGGCATAAAAAAATTTAAGTACAACCTATTGACAGGTTCTTTGAGAGGGTAGCCTTCGAGAGAGGCCAAGATGTATGTGCCCTTAGTGAGRCATTCTTGGAAGATGTAGGGTCGATGCCATAATGACTCAAATTTTCCATGCCTGAGGGTATCGTGAGTGATATTGTAGGCAAGGACAAGGTCTCCTTCATTAAATGAGTGAAGTTTAACATGGCAGTCAAAGGTGGCCTTTGACCATTTTTTGGCTGCCTCATTGTTCTRTAATGCCATTTTTCTCTAATTTGAACAAGTGTTGCTCCATTGGAGCAGTGTCAGGTAATAGCTCAATAGCGGTGCACAATGTGGGAATTTCGCATTCGATGGGGAGAGTGGCTTCGACCCCATGGACGAGGTGGAATGGTGTAAAACCAATGGCATTTTTAACTGTCGTGTGATAAGCCCATAGTGATGAAAACAACATATGATTCCAATTGGTCTTATGTTTGTTGACATTACGTTGCAACATGGTTTTGAGGACCTTGTTGATTTCCTCTACCTGTCCATTGGACTAAGGGTAGTAGGGTGAGGCAAGCTCGTGAGAGAAGCCTAACTTTGAGGAAAGTTTGATGAAGATCTCATTCTCAAAGTGTTTTTCATGGTCAGAGACTAGCTAAAGTGGTACTCTAAAGTGGGAGTTGATGTGATTAAAGAAAAAACACGTTGCAGTGTCAGCGGTGTTGTTGAAAGTAGGCATGGATTCGGCCCATTTGGTGAAGTAATCGACTTCCATGATAATGTAACTATGTCCATTGCGAGATGGAGGGTTGAAATTCATGGATTCAATGCCCCATTTGCAAAAGGGGCCGGTAGTGATGACTGGGTGTAGAAGAGTGAGTGGCACTCGTGCTTTGTTTGCATAAAGATGGAACTTTTCGCACTGTTTCACAGCATGGATGCAGTCATGGAACAATGTGGGCTAGAAGTAACCTACTCAAATGATATTATGGGTG
>JASDQU010243807.1:21200-34009 GCA_032191745.1 Picea mariana
GGATTCAATGCCCCATTTGCAAAAGGGGCCGGTAGTGATGACTGGGTGTAGAAGAGTGAGTGGCACTCGTGCTTTGTTTGCATAAAGATGGAACTTTTCGCACTGTTTCACAGCATGGATGCAGTCATGGAACAATGTGGGCTAGAAGTAACCTACTCAAATGATATTATGGGTGGCAGACATCCCCAAGAGGTGGAAATCGCAGGTACTGCAATGGAAATCATTCAAGACTCTGTCGTCTTCGTCGATGGTCAAACATCATTGAAGTATGGTGTCGACCCCTCATCGATATAAAATGTTACTGATAAGGAGATATCAAGGGGACTAATGGATAATGGGCCGATGATCATCTCTAGAGAGGTGAAACCCAAACTTCTGTGTACGGAGATATATGAGAAGGTATCCATACCAGGGGTCATTGAAGGGGATGTAGAAGAGGTGTTTGTCAGGGAAGTTTGTATTGACGGGTGAACTAGTAGCATCTGAGGGAAATGTTGTGATGAGTTCATAGAGGACAAGCACTTTATTTGTTTTGGAAGTTGAAAACTCTAGTTTGTACTCTTGAAGGATGATGATCCATTGAGAAAATTTACCATTAATTTGCAACCAACTAAGAAATTACTGCATGGGGTTGGAATCTACTCCGACTTTGGTAGTGCGAAGAAAGATATAATGAAACAGTTTTTGGAATGTGAGGAAAAATATGAGGATGATTTTCTATTCATGGTTTTATTTCAGGGGTGGTCCTTAAATTTTTTTACTGATGTATTAAATGACATGCTCGCGGCCATCATCCCCTAGTTGGAAGAGAAATCCTACTACTGAGACGATTGAGGCCAATATCTGTAGCCGCGATCATAGTCAGGTGGAATAATAAGCGGGGCATTGGAGAGCGCAACTTTTAAATCATAAAAAGAGGTTTGGGAATGTTCATCCCATCAAAATTGGATATCATGACATAGTAGGTGAAGAAAACCATGTGCACAAGTGGCATAGTCGGCAACAAAGAATCACAAAAAGTTGGCTTTGCCTTGTAGGCTCTGCAATTGGCACAAGTTTCGGGGTGGTGGAATTTCGATGATGGCTTGGACCTTGAGGGGGTCCACTATGATTCCATGTTGGGAGATGATGAACACAAGGAGGCATCTAGCGGTGACACAGAATACACACTTGAGGAGGTTCAAGAAGATATTGTACTGACAACACTGTTGATTGACAACTCGTAAGTGATCTAGATGTTGTGTTCGTTTCTTGGATTGAGTAATGAGGTCCTCCAAGTAAGTGAGGATGATGCAATATTGATCATGGAAAACATAGGTAATGGCTCGTTAGAATGTCACATCGACGTTCTTGAGTCCAAAATTCATGACACGATACACAAAAGTACCCCATGGGGTGGTGAATGTGGTTTTATATTGATCTGTTGGGTGGATCTGTATTTGATTGTAGCCATAGAATTCATCCATTAAGGACAAGGCCTCATGGTCGACGCACTCATCAATAATTTGGTCGATGAAAGGCATAGGAAAGTTATCTTTGGGACAAGCGTGATTGAGATCATGAAAGTCAGTGCAGACGTGAATGGTGCCCTGTTTTTTGTTGATAGGGATGGGGTTGGAAACCCATGATGTGTATGTCATGGGGTATATGAACCCGACAACTCATAGTTTGTCAATTTTGAATTTAATGGTCATTTCTTTGGATGGGTGCAGTGGGCGTTTCTTTTTTCATATAGGGGTGATATCAGGCGAGGTGTCAATATGATGTTTGAAAATAGAAGAATCAAGGTTGGGCATCTCTGTGTATGACCAGGCAAAAGTGTCCCGATATTCCTAGAAGAGAGATTTGTAAGCTGTGAGTTATGTCGGGGAGCATGCGGTGCCAATGGTGATTTCCTCTATGATTCCTGGTTTGACAGAAATGTCAATTTTGACAGTGGGGGAGATGTTAGCCATCTTGTCATCTTAAAAATCATCAGGGGAAGGGATAGGGTTGTTGAACCACTTTATATGCCTTGATGGAATGAAATCCTTAGTTTCGATTGTGTATATGGAGTCTTGGCTAGGAGGGCCGGAGGCTTCTTGTGAGAGAAAGAGTGCTTTGTGGTGGAGCGTATTCCATGGGAATTTAGGTGTAGTTAGTTCCTCAAGGATATATTCGTCATAGTCGAAGGTGTGAGAATATAGGGGATCTGGGGAAGTAAACTTGGGGATTTTCACAGTGTTATGGTCTTCCGGTGGTGAAGTCGTAGAGGAGGTGTTGGCATAGGGGCATACCTAGGGTTCAATGCTACAACAGTGCACCAACAAAACCCTAACTACCGACCCTTTCGGAAACACCTACAAAGCAAATGAAGTCTCAACTGAGGTAGAGGAAGGGGTGGTTGCAGGACTCAGGTTTCTGCAACCATAGTTGGGACATAGATCTATGATTGTAATACTTAACAAAGAAGTTAGTTCATAAATATTCTACCATTATCTACTTCGCAGATAAAATAGAGCATCACATCATTCACCCAGATCTAATTTATCTAAGCACTTATCGTAGAGAAGTAGGTTAGATATAACAAATTCAGGCACTAATCACATTCATATAAGTCATATCTAACATCCATATACGTCATTAGCACAAAGCATAAAAAAATTTATCTATCTATATCAAAGCACTTAGCAAGTAAAGACATAAACACATCAAGACATCGCACAGAGCAATGCAACACAACATATACATGGTTCACCCCCACCCTAGGGCTACATCCACCAACTCTTCTTCTTTATTAGCTTCTTCAATAGGTTACATGCACAGAGCCTCAAAACCTTAATCTGTATAAGACAGGAGATATGCGCAGCTCACTAGATCCTCCTTCCCTGAGTATATCTAAGCACACAACCTTCCACAACCTCTTACAATGACTTGCACTTAGCTCTGCAAGTCTCACACAGTATGCACAGAGCGCTTATAATCTTGATGACACGGATCCAACTTTATCACTTAGTTATTCCTATTACCCCTCTCATTACATCGCCTAGTATTCTATATATACTTTACAAAATAGGCCTAAACATGGGTAAACCCATGAGCCAACATCCAATACTCATTACATAATCCCAAATCCCAAAAAGGACCCAAAAAGGGGTCGATATCCCGCGATATCTTCTCTGTCTTGTGCTCTTCCTTTGATAGGCTGTCGAAGTTCCAAAATAGGTCAAACTTGACCAAGGATCTCCCAAAACTTGGTCAAGGGCCAGCAATCCCCCAATACTCACCTGTGACTCGTCCCGAGTCACTTTGATCAGGATAATTTTTCTTCAAAATCCTAGAGCGTATCTCGAGCTTATTTTACTTTTTGTTGTTCCTTGGCCTCCTGTTCAGTGAACTCTTGGATGAATTTGTCATTGACAGGTACCTCTAGGCATTGTTCGACTGCAGTGACAACCTTCTCTAGTTCTACTCCTCATCCTTGTACCTCTGTGAACAATTGGTAAGCCTTATCTTGTATAGATTGGAGCCTCTGAGTTACTTCCATAACTCTACTCTGGATAGTGTGGATCTGCTATTGGGTAGTGCACTGCTTTTGGGATCGCTTCATTCTTTCCACAGTTGATAGGGGCTTCAACTGTGCTTGTATCATTTCGGCTTGATAGTTCACCTCTTGGAGTTGCGACTCTAGTGCCTTCAGTTCTAATTCTTAGTGAGTTTCTTACATTCCATAGCAAGGGATTTTATTCTCTCAATTGTGCTTCGAGCAGTTGCTTCTCTTTGATCCCTTACATCCTATGGTGTCTCGGGTACTGCGGAGAGCTCTAAGTTTGTTATGCATTGTTGTAATTGTTGGATAACTTAATTGAGCTGCTCTACTTGCTGTGAGTCTCGATCCACTACCTTTATTTCTATGACTGTCACAGAATGAAGTGCTCTGCTGACCACTTCTTTCACTTCGAGTTGATTCACGAGCAACTGTTCTTTTCCTTGTTGTAGCTGTGCTTTTTCTTCATCAAAATTTTCTTGGAGAAAAATATTTTCATGTTATGCATCTTGATGTTTTTCTACAAGTACTCCTTGAACTTGCATCAAAGCCTGGGTGGCTTGTTCTGTTTCCTCTTGTACTCATTGAAGGAAAGCTTCGACTATCTCAGCTAGTCGGTGGAGTTGGGATGGCTCATCTCTCAACTCTGGTTCTCCTGATGGCAGAGGTGCAGTGGAGACTGCGCGGCTAGACTGGAGGGCCTGCTGTACCCCTCAAAGTTTGAATTCAATCATATCATACATTTCTTCCTACTCCACTCCTTGTTTCTCTGCTATATCTAGTGAAGCAACATTCAGGGCTTCTATGATGAAGTCAAATTCGTTGGTGGTGAGGACAATATGCATCTTGGTCATGGAGGCTTTCGATTTCTTCCAGGAAGAAGGTTTCAGGGGGGAAACCTTCCTCTTCTTCAAGGGGTCAACCTCATCTCTGGGCAGTGTTACTTCGCATGGTCTCTGTTCAGTTTCTACTTCATTGCCAACCCCTTGGTCAGGTGACATGGAAGCAGTCCTCACTGAGGTGCTGCTTAAGTTTTGGACCTCCTCATTCTTCTTCTGTCTGTTGGTTCCGAGTGTATTATGTTTATTATGAGTGTCCTTTGGGATATCAATATCAGATATCTTTGTGGGGTTGGCAGGGATAAGGAGGTCAATGGACCATTCCTTGGTGATATCCTCAAGGTATTCTTCTGTAAGTTTGTAATATGACATGAGCTTCTCTTGATGTTCATCTGCTCGCACTGTAATGTATATAAAGTGTCGATCTACGTTGAAATTCATTAGTGTTCGGAACCTTTGTAGGGTGTTCGGAGTCATGCAAGGCTTGGCTTCGATGGATTTCTTTAGCTAGAGGTAGTATGTATGAAACACAAAGTTCTACTACCACTGTTTGTTCATATCAGTTGAATACCACAGGGTAGAAAACTTGGCGGAAAGCGGTTCGAACGGCTCTATGTCGAGGAAGGTCACTTCTTCCGGCATCTCCCAGGGAAAAAATGCAATCAGGACTAGGAGCCAGCTAAAATGAAATTCATAACCCTGATCATGTGCTTCTCGACAATATATTTCCAACTGGTTAACTAGGTACTTCGCCCAGTTCATCTTTAGGCCTTCCGCGCACTTCCCTGCGAGGTCAACGACAAAGCCGATGACCTGCGTAGGTCAGTTCTTCCTTACTAATTTTCTAGCTATCAGTTGAAATGTGAGGCACATTTCACCACTCTGGATGGAAACTACCTTGTAGCCTCTTGTTCCCTTCTCAACCTCTCCATATGTATCCTTGATCTTCAGTGCAAGTGCACGATTTGTGGCTTTTTCTAGATAAAAGTCCTATGGGTCGGGTCCTTGCATACTCAGTCCTGTGATATTGTGGATTAGTGTTCGATAAACTGTAATGCAGCGATCTATCCATAAGTATCCGCCATGGTAACACGATAGTAGAATCTTGACATGGGAGTTGACTTCCTGGTGTCTTCCGAAGTGTGGGATCTTCATGACATTCAACAGGGTGGACTGCACAAGGTTCATTGTCCATGACTGAGGGATGATCTTCGAGTTCTTTCCTTTAGTTCTAGTTAGGTACTTGTATGGGGTGAGCATACCATAGATCTTTTGATCTCAGAGGTTGAAGTCATTGAACTTCAATGCTGTGATCTTGTCCTGCTCTATTTGAACTGAGTGTATCCCCTTAGGGAGGTATGCAGTGACCATAGTGTACTCGAAGTCTCTTGACACACTATCATGATTCACCATGCCAGCCAGAGGTGAGATGTATTTGGAAAATATGGATGGAATCAACTTCGCATTTTCTAGGTCATCTTTATGCTTGGTTCTCTTCTCTACGGATAGTCAGGATGGCCCTGATCTAGGAGCAGTCGATGGAGAGGCTTGCAATCTTCTCGTTGATGATGCTTGTACACCTATATACATTGACATGACTCGTTTAGTCATGAGGTCGATCAGAACTTCTTAGAAAACTCTCTCTGCGGTGCTGAACTCGTCTGACATACACGCTCGGGGTTGGAAATCTTCGGGTTCAAGGAGTAACTTAGAAAATGAAATAGGATAGAAGGTAATAGCGCAATGATCACTGTATAAAATAAACAAGTCTGCGGGCTGAAATTCACGATTAGAAAATGTGTTCTCAGTGCATTGCGCGACAGGATAAATAGACAACTTGGCGACGAATTTCTTGCAATGGTCGAGAAGCCTTCATTAACTCTCTTATGTCCATTATGGCATGGTCCACCGGTCTAGTGGAAAACCATAAATGTCTTTCTACCGATTCGGAAGGTCGGCTAAATGGTTATATTGGTCCCAACGGCTATATTGCATCGCCATGGCAAAGTGCCATGTGACACTGCTCTGTTATCCCGACGAAGCTCCAATTTTGCAGATTTTCCTTCTACAAAGTTCCCTCTGGAACCTTCTGTAACTTGTCGATATTAGCTCTCTTCTTACTTAGTTTTCTATCTTTCATTCTAGTGAGCTTTGTCTCGGTATGCCTTTTTCCATTTTGATTCTTATCTTCTTTTGGCATAGTTACTCCGCGTTGTTGAGATTCTTTCCTAAGAGTCGAGGGTGATACTTCTTCTTTATCTGGGATAGGTACTTCAATCTTTTGTGGGTCTTCTAGTTTTCTTGCAACTTTGACATCTGGTTCTCTGGTGTTAAATAGCTTCGGTATGTTCTTTTGTTCTTCAATTAAGTGTGCGATCCTTCTAGTCATGAAATCTTTTAACTCTTTCTTCTTCTGTGCTAAAACTTCTTTTTCTTCTTACCTTATGGCCTGATTTCTTTCAATCCAAGGTTTTCCTAGTAGCATGGTAAATGGGGCATTGTCCTTAATAAATTTAATAATCTCAAAATCTTCCTCTGTCGAAGTTCCATTGGCATTCATAGATATCCGGGTGAGCTTTCCACATAGGTTTATTAGCTTTCCTCTAAATAGACCTAGTCTTCCCAATTAAGGAGTCATAGTAGGCTTCCCTAAAAGTTCCCAAGTTCTTTCTGTCATGACATTCACCTATGTTCCCTCATCCAGAACACAGTCAATGTAGAAGTATCCTATTMTTTCTTCAAGGCATTCTTTTTCTTTGAAGATCTTTGATAAATTGACATGTCAATGATCATTCAGGGTTTCTTTTATCTGTAGCAATACTTTCTCTAATTCTTTCYAGGTTTCTGCCATTTYTGGATCTTCCTTAGGGTTTTMTTGTCTCATGTTCATTCCTTCAAGCTTATAAATCATTCTAGRGAAATACAATACTTCATGGTCCATAGCTTTGCAACAAAGATAGCTAGGTCTTCTCCCAAGGAATTTCTTAGCAAGATGTCCTGGTTTTCTGCAATTGTAGCAGAGGGTTAATCCTATCTTTATTTTAAATGATTCCTAGCTCCTTTTATGTTATGCGCTAGGGACATAGTAGCTAACTTGCAAAAATTTATTTCTAGGATCCTGCATCCACTTGTTAGTCCAAACATTCTTTCTATGCATAGGTATAAGATATATTTCACTATTCTTATTAGATCTACACATATCAAACCTTCTTTCATCTATTAGTGCCCTAGTTTTCAAGCTATGACAGAATCTATCAAACATACCTAGATCCATACCTTAGAAAAAAACATTCCACTTATCTTACTTCTACAGAGCACAAAGCTTTCAAATCTAGAACTTTTCACTATTCTTACCTTTATGAGAGCACATAGCTTATGTATCTTACCTCTTTTAATAAAAAAATCGAACTTTTACCTTTCTCAGATCACAAAGATTTTAGATATTACCTCTTTTCTTGGCACAAAGCTTCACAGGTGAAGTAGAATGTTGTGCACTAGGGAAACATATCTACATAAGGAGATCTTTGAACAAGGCTTCTTCTTCCTTAGTTCCCAACAATCATAGTTTCAGGTAAGATATTTTCATAAATCTTCCTCTTCCCTAGTTTCCGTCAATCACAGTTTCAATTAGGATCTTTTCACAAAGCTTCCTCTTCCATAGTTCCCAGCAATCACAGTTTCAGTCCTGGCAACGAAACCATTTGTTGGCATAGGGGCAGACCCAGGGTTCAACACTACAACAATGCACCAACAAAAACCTAACTACCAGCCCTTTTGGAAACACCTATGAAGCAGATGAAGTCACACACGAGGTAGAGGCAGGGGTGGTTGCAGGACTCAGGTGTCTACAACCTTAGCTGGCACACAGATTTGTGATTGTAATACTTAACAAAGAACTTAGTTCATCAATATTCCACCATTATCTACTTCATAGATAAAATAGAGAATCACATCATTCATCCAGAGCTGATGTATCTAAGCACTTATCGTAGAGAAGTAGGTAATATCTAATAGATTCAGGCACTAAGCACATTCATATAAGTTAGATCTAACATCCATATACATCATTAGCACAAAGCATAAACAAATCTATCTATCTATATCAAAGAACTTAGAAAGTAAAGACATAAACACATCAAGACATTGCACAGAGTAGAGAAACACAACATATACATGGTTCACCCCCACCCTGGGGCTACGTCCACCAACTCTTCTTCCTTATTAGCTTCTTCAATAGTTTACATGCACGGATCCTCAAAACCTTACTATGCATAGGACAGGAGATCTACGCAGCTCGCTAGATCTTCCTTCCCCGAGTAGATCTAATCACACAGGCTTCCACAACCTCTTACAATGACTTGCACTTATCTCTATAAGTCTAACACAGTATGCACAAAGCACTTACAATCTTCATCACACAGATCCGACTTTAGCACTTAGCTATTCCTATGACGTCTCTCATTACATCACCTAGTATTCTATATATACTTTACAAAATAGGGATAAACATGGGTAAACACATGGGCCGACATCCCATACCCGTTACATAATCCCAAATCCGAAAAATAACCCAAAAAAGGGCCGAKATCCCATGATYTCTGCTTCGTCTTGCGCTCAGCCTTCGATAGGTTTTCGAASTCCCAAAATAGGTCAAACTTGACCAAGGATCTCCCAAAAATTGGTCAAGGGACAACATGAGGTATCAAAAAGAGGGTGTGATAGTGTGCTTGACATAAAACAAATGTCAAGATACTGTGGGTTAAAAATTGTGGTCGGTCGTAAGATTTTCATGGAGAAATGAACCAAAGAATTGGGGGTATGTGGGGGAAGATCCTCATATAGGTTGTCCATGAACCATGGAGGAGTGGAAAGTGCCTCAGGCTCAAGAGAGACAGTATGAACAATATCTGGAGAGGGAGTAGGGGGAATCACTTGTCTTCCAGGAAGTGAGGGGTTTGGAGGATTTTGAATAAGGGCCATTTGGCAATGCTTGTATTCAATGATCCTAGGACACTGGTATGTAAAATGATCAAGTGATTCACAAAGAGAGAAAGGGCATCTCATCCATTTGTTGACTGAGGTTGTGACATAATGGATGTCCGTGACTCGAGTGCTTGATAACGTGGATGGAGGGGGTTCTTGTTGAAATCTTTGGCATATTTTCATTAGCGTATGTTGAAACTGAGGTAGTGAAAGGCAATGATGGATGTAATGGAAATACTATGAACAGATGGCACATGCAAATTTGGTTCACAACCCTTTACTGCCTATAGTAGGGGACGCGCTGGTAGTACTAGGTGTGTTGGATGAAGCGACGATCAATGTGGTTGCTCGAGGTAGTTGGATTAAATTGCATTTCTCAGGGAGAGAGGGAAATATATTGGTGGGGTGTCCTTATTTCTCGCATAGTGCGCAAGGAGGTTGAACTCGGGGAGGAAGTGGAGCTGTGGGCTCTTTATTCTTCCATCTGCCCCCAACTGTGGTAGTGGTGTTGGCCAGTGGGTGGGAGGGTAGTTTCGTCAGAGTTAGGATTGGGATCTGCATTGGGATTCCCTCAGTTTGGGGAGGGAGGGATGGTTGAGGAACCATCTCAGGTGGGTGTAGATACCAAACTGGAATAGCAAGCACCATGTTATGAAGGGTAAGTGTTGTGACTACCTGGAAAACTTGTACACCCGGTAGGGGGTAGAAGATGGGCAATTGTGTAATGGCTTGGGGGACTATCTCCCAAACTGGAACGTGACCCTAGAGGAGAGTAAAATCGGGAACAAGTGGTGTCGAAGGGTTCTCAGGGAGTTCCTGAGGTTGGGTTTCTGCGACTAGTGGGACATCATGGAGTGAAGAAGCCTCGATGGGAGGAATGGTATCCCTAGTTTTCGTTCCATCGGAAGATATGACACACACTTGTGCTGAGGGATGTATGAGTGGTGGTGCTCCATGGTATGTCCCCAGCAAGGATGGGTCCTTGAAAATCTTGGGGGCCATCTGGATGAGTGGGTAGGCATCGGAATTAGTATGGACAAGAGGTAGGATGTTATCTATGTTGAAGGAAGGGTTGGGTTCGTAATGTGAGACTTGGTCGATGGTGATGATCTTCCCATTGTGGGGTAACATCATTGTTTGAAACACAGAAGAGTCCATAGCCTTCATAGTGTACATGTAACTACATCCAAACAAGATGTTGTAATCGAGCAGGGACTCAATAACCTTAATGTCAATAAGAATGGTTTTTCCCCTGAGTTCAATGGGCACATTTTGAAAGAGCCCTTCAGGAGAGGATGGTTGTCCATCATAAGCTCTCAAAGTGATGGTGGATGGTATTAGCTCATGAGAGCCAAGTTTTTTCCATATGGTTTTGGACTTGATGCATGTGGATGCACCTTCATCAATGATGCATCGATGAATTGTGATGTTCCAAATTTTGACTAGTATCTAGAAAGATAC
Source organism: Picea mariana (assembly GCA_032191745.1). Taxonomy (NCBI): domain Eukaryota; kingdom Viridiplantae; phylum Streptophyta; class Pinopsida; order Pinales; family Pinaceae; genus Picea; species Picea mariana. Next base: position 32,010 of record JASDQU010243807.1, read on the forward strand.
CAAAGCGGGGGGATGGGGTTCCCCACAATCTATATAAAAAGTGATGATTCTAGTATCAGTAGGTTTGAATACCCCTAAGGTGGAAAGAAATGATTTCTCTTGAGTGGGAAAGGTTTGGAGGACTTCCAAGACTGACATGGCTGTAGGAGATTGCGCCAAGTCATTGACCAGACTGTAATTGTGTGTTTCCCTAGCATGAGGGTTGTTGACATTCCATCATAATGAGATGAAAGGAATATGAAGGAGAGGTTCAGTGCTGGGGTGTGGGATCATCAAAGGTTGCCCGGCTGTAACTGGAACTATTTCCAAAGTGGTGGGGGTATATTCAGGGGGTGCATTGTATTGATGACTACGCGTTTGTAGGAGAATTTCTTCTTCGCTAGTGAGGAGGATAGTGCGATTCGCTGGATTCCTAGGGTTTTGATATTGTCCCATATATGGTGGGGCACGGTGTACTTCTTTCTAAGTATTCATCACACCTTGATGTGGAATATTTTTTTGCAACACCGTCGAGGGTGGTTGTTGCAAATACTGTTGGGGGGCCTGTTGAGGGGCAGGAGGCGCTGGAGGACATGGTGCATTCATGGAATCTTTCATTTGTTTGAAGCCATAGATTTTGGGTAAATGGTGAGTATAATGACCATGCTCACCGCAAAGGCCACAAGGGAAGTTCATCTAGAGGTTTTTGTTGTTCCTCCCTTGGCATTTATTTTTATTTCCCCCTTGGGTTTCTGGTTCCCCTGATTCTGGTTGCCCCCAGCAGGTTGGTTATGTTGGGGGTTGTTTCCCCCTGATCCTGGTTTATTATTGTTTCAGTTTTTCCCCTTATTTTTGGTATTATTCGACTGATGGGCCAGATTTTTTGTATTCAGTTGTTCAAAATATTTAAATTGCTGAATGGGAAAGGGATGAAAAACGTTAACCCCAGCGTGTGGTTTTCCTTATGGAGGAGAAATGGGTTGTGGAGGACCAGGAAATGGAAAATATGAATTATTTTGTGGCATTGATCCATAGGGTACATAGGAAGGCATAGTGCTTTCACTAGTGCTCAAGGTGTAAGCTGAGGTAGAGGGGGTACCAGAACTTGGTTGAACTGTAGGGTGCATCATGGGTGCCGACGCGGGTCCACTCATGGGTGGGAGGAGAACAATAGGGTATGGTTGTTGATAAGGGGGAGGAGGGTAATAAGGGGTTCCTCCGTACAATGATGGATGTTGGGGTATACCATACATAGGTGGTGGTTGGATGTACGGATTGTGGTGTGTTGTGGTACCAATCAATCCATCTGTTGAGCGAGACATCCCAGGTTTGTCCTGGATGAATGGTACTGTTCTCAGGGCATCAGGTAGTACTGTATATAAGTATATTGACTGTGAATAAATGAGGTCGTACTGTTGATCCTTGCTGATGGCTTCCTCTTCACTTTGGGGGAAGGTAGAGGCCACATATTTGGCAAGGAGAGGGACGAGTGATCTGAGAAACCAATCGAGGCATTGTTGTTTGGTGGTTTATGCTTTTCATAAATCACGTCTCCAATGTCATTCATGAATGTGGTCAGTGATATGTGTGGATGAGGTTTGTTTAAACTTAGAGAGTAGTTCTAGACCATTGTCATGGCGAATTGGTAGTTGAAAGAAGGTCAAAAATGTTTTGGCTAGTGATTCAAAAGTCACATGGGACCCTGATTTTTCATCTACATACCACTTGGTTGATGGACTTGTGAGTTTGTGCTGAAATAACCTTAATTGGACGGAGTCGTCCATGATTTTGTTTGAAGAGCACCATAGGTGGAAGGTCATGACATGGTTGGCAGGATATTCTCCCACCTTTCCTTCAAACTTGGGAATGTCTGAAGGTAGTTTGGTAGGCATTGTTGGGTCGCCAAAGTACCATCTTTTTACCAACCTTTCACTTCACTTTCACTTCACTTTTAACCATATTTCGCTTTCCCATACCCTTACATTAAACCATTTTCATGATTACATGGGTTTTAGACATAT
>JASDQU010243807.1:34740-48434 GCA_032191745.1 Picea mariana
TATTTGAAACATTGTGAGAAGACCTCCTGTAATGGAGATAGTGTTTTCTTTCCTACAACAACTAAGTCTTATTAAGTGGAATGAAAGAGTTAGGATTTGATTGAATTTTCTTAGATTAGAATTAGATGCCTACTCCTACATATATTTTTCTAGCATCATCACAAGCTTACGGGCATCCCTGGTTGATAATTAAATGAAAGCAATTTAAGCAATTGAATTTCCCAACAGGCATTGCAGTCCATGTTGGGTCATGCAATATAGGATCATTTGTGAGCTTTATCAGATCTAGTATGTTGAGGGAGGCCAAATATGGAATATAGAGTGGTAGTGGAGGATTAGTTCTAGCCATGGTGTGAGTGGTTTGTGTACTTGACCTATGAGGGGTGTTAGGTGGGGTTGTACTTCCCACTTGGGAAGAATTTCCCCCCCACTTCCTTGTAAAGGAGAGCTAGCGGACGGTTTTCCTTGGGAAGTGGACCCAAGTAAAGTGGAACCAAGCAAATATGATCCCAATATAGTAGCACGCACATGGGGTGTGAGAGGGTTGGGACGATGAGTTGGAGAGACTAGGAACTCCTCCTATAAGAGGAGGGAGGTTATGCAAGCATTTGGAACGGTGGGGATTTTGTGGGTCCCCTATGATGTCCGACTAGCAAAGGGAATGTGTGTGAATGGTGATGAGAGTAATAAAATGAACAAGAAATTTTGTATAATTTTGGAACTTTACAATATATCTCAAAATCGTATGTAATCACAAGAGCGTCATACATAAATCAACTGAAAATAAGCATACATGTGGGTAGGTGGATTTTGTCCACGTGGGAGAAGAAAGAAAACAAATTTTTGTTTTCTAAAAAGACGTAACATCCTTCCTCTCAAATAGCACTGGACTTTCCAATAGCACTCAACAGTGGGGTCTAAAGCCACCATAAGAGGAACTAGTGAAGGATGAAACAATCATTTATAATGAGGGCTAGCGGGTGCATATCCCAAAAGAGCTGGCGATATTTCCCAATAGCCACACAAAATCCGATCAAGGTGCAATTGCAACCCACAATTTCCACCTACATAGATGTCCTAAAATTTGTCCACTAGGTACCTCGGTCAAAGTGTGACATTTAGATTTTCAGCCTCGAAAATGGGTCACGAGCTGGATCCCGTCCAAGAGGTGGGTGCCTCAAGGGGGGATGCAAAAAAAATCAGACCTCGGCCTTCGACCCTTCACGGGTATCTCCCTGCCTTATGGTGTTAGGAACACTTGACTTGGAGGATTTTGAAGTTCCCTATTTGTCAACTTCTACTATTTGAAGATGTGAGAACTAGATAACGGGGAGTTATTTGGATGCCTCTCCCCAAGATCCTACCTAGAGAAAAAATTTCTTTTGGCACCTCCTGTGGAGGAAAACTTAGTGATTTTTTAGAAAAAAATTAGATGTGGTTGTTTGAGAGATTGGGGGTGTGAACCAATCTCATTTGAATTAAGTGGGAGTGGATAATTCCTTCAAGAAAAAGTGGGATGTTTCGAAATCGCTTTGGAGGAAACCTACTTCAAACTCCACAATTCAAGATGAAATTATGTGAGTGAGTAGTGACTTTGTGTGTGAGAAAGTGATAAAATATGCCAAATTTTTAATAAGTTAGGCATCACCTTGAAACATGTGGACTTTGTGTGGTCCTTACAAGTCTTGACTACCTATCTTACTAGATTCCATTGGTACAACTGTGTGACATTTTAAAGTCCCTAAAGAACTAGCATGTGGACATGTGGGTCCTTACCAATACTTTAAACTCCCTAATGTGATTTAATCTAAGAAAGATTCAAAATACTATCCTAGATTGAAAGCATGTGGGCATGTATGGGCCCGTTACAATAATCTTTAAACTCCCCTAGTGATGTAAACTAAGAAAGTAGCTTCAAACTATCCTATATTTGCAACATGTGGGCATGTTTGGGCCCTTAAAAATGTAATATGTTTTGAAAAGAAACTAAGAGGGGGCCCTAGGGGGGCTTTGTCCTCTCCTAAACATTTTTTTTTTAAGGGAGATGAAATATTCCCTCAATCATTTTTCTGAATCTCAAGATCGCTCTATGGTGTGAGAGAAGAGCATACTTGATGATTGAAGTTCAATTTATGGTCCCAATGAAAGTATTTATAATTGTGATAGTGAATTATTCCAACTTATTTTTTACAACCAAAACAAACCATCCATGTGGAAACTCAAAGAAAAAAGAGGAAAAAATATGGTTTTTAACCGCTTAAGTGCCTATGTTTTGACTAACCCTTCATGTGGAGAGGGTATCTAAGTGTGGTGCATATTACAAATTGCATAGAATCAATATTTAGAAGACTAGGGGCCTTCTAAACATAAAACAACTCTTACAATGTTGGATTTATGGATAGATGTGTGGGTCATAGAGAAGACAAAGGTGCATGTGGCGCCAATGCGCAAAGAAATAATGACATGTTGGCGCACGTGCGCAGAATGCACTGAGAAATGTAGTGTTGTTGTCGCACGTGCTCGAAAGACATGCCTGTGGGATGAAAAACCTACGCACGTTCTAATACGCAGCCGGGAAGAAAATGTTGAATGAAATTCTCTTATTCCAGCTCTGAATTTAGCTTTTTGCAAGTAGGACTGGGCCAGTTATGATCCCTACAAGGTATATAGATCAAAAATAAGTGCTCAAACAACCCAAATAGGGAGGAAATTGATACCTTCTCCCCAATATGGTCGCCAATCTGTTGTATCATTTTCACCACTTGGATGAGAAAAAGAGGGACACCTACAAGTCCAGTTGGGTCAGCTGAACATGACAGAAATTAGTGCAAGATTTAGACACATCAAGCACAAGAAATAAATAAACAACTAAGATAATAACAACTAAAGAAACAAAACTAAAGTGCATAAGGAAATTAGAACCAAAATCAACCAAAAAATTGACCAATATTCATCCCACCAATGGATAGATTGTATTAGTGGGAAAACACCAAAGAGAAAGGGAGACTTATGGGTCCCCTCTTCCTCCAAGGGAGGGCTCTTGAATCCCCTAGGTGATATCTCTTCTTACAAATATAAAACTATAAAGGAAATGGTGAAGAAATCCAAAGCTCATTCCCTCAAGAGGTGAGGAGAATGACTCAATGACATGATGCTAGTATGCTCCAAGAAGGAAATAGGTTCCTTGTAGGAGAATAGAGGAAGCAATACAAATAGATTCTTGAATTCATAGTGCACCCATGGCCTCTTTTTATAAAAAATATTTGAGGCATTATCCAACCGGTCTTTAGTGTGAACAAGGGGCCCTTTAGGGCACCTTTAGGTCTTTGACCAGCCCCCCACTCAGATTCAACTCAGATTTGATGGTCAAATCTACTTGGGAGCTGAACAGGAAGTGGGTGGGAGGCTGATTAGAATCATAAATGTGGCGTTCTCAGGTGTGCGCAATGTTTTTTGTACACAGTCCTGCATTGGGCACATGTGCACTTTTCCTGCATTTTCAATTGGTGCACGTGCACGCACGTCCTTTATTTTTTGAGCACATGTTGATTTTATAACTAGTTGTATAGTTTGTGCCCTTTGGAAATGCATTTTATGGGACATGAATGAACTAATAGGTGTTTGGAGATGTTGGATTCTTGTGATCATTTGCGGACAAAATTTCAGTGATAACAAAGTTGACTCGATGCTATGAAAATGATAGGTACACTTGGAAATACATTGCTTAATCTTCAACAAATATCAGCTCAACAGGTGGTTCATATTACACTTTCCATACCATTGAGTTCAATCTCAAGGGAATGTATTTTCATAAACAAGTCTCCACCTATTGAATACACATTCATGGTTAAGTCACCATTCCTACTAAAAAAAGAGCATGATAATTTGGAAGATGTGACGTGCCACTCCATTATTGATTACTACATTGAACATATGACTTCTCTTAAGCTTATATTCCTTGTATAATTTGCATCTAATTACAATAAAAATGTTACATATATATCAAAAAAGAAAACAAATGTAATACGGTTCATCAAATACAAAAAACACATCGACTATGAAAAATTATGTCGTGAGAACTTATGCTATATGTTCCATTTGAACAAAGAAACGAGACATTAAAACATAACTTTTTGACATGGAAGGATGCATGCACTTTCTATCATAGTACAATACAAACCAATGAGATTAAATTTACATACAACATCAACCCAACATGGGGTGATTTAGAAACTACACTTGAGCAACTAGATAGTCTTGCAAACACTAATAATACAATCAATGATCTACAAGAAACTAGACTTGACTGCGAACATTATGACTTAAAAGAATATATTCAATGTCGTCAACAATCTATTATTGTAAAAAATATCAATCTTGGGTTTCAGGTAAAAAAGCATCCATTTTTCCACGAAAATGAATATTATTACAAAATTAGAAGACAGTTAAATAGAGAACAACACACAATTTTCAAGGAAATTTCCATGAAAAAATGTAGCGACATACACACACCCGTCCACTTGTTCCTCATTGGGGGGGTAGTAACATGAAAGACATTTAGAGTAAAAGCGTTATTCCAAATGCTTATGCGAATCTATGATGGATGCAATACAAGTGACTATTTGAAACCAAAGGGGCTAATAATTGCACATATAGGTAGAGCTACATACAAGCAAGGATGATTTTAGGGGATAAATTTCGTTCATGGGCTAGTTTTCCATGGTTTTTCCCAAAACAAGATTCTCTTTTCCAAAAATGATTAGCTCAAATTCTATAGGATAAAATTATTTTACCTTAAAAATTGCCAAAATCTATACAAACTATATAAAATCCTTAGAAATTTGAATATTTTTACAAAAACATCGCCAAACATTTTATAGTTGGCATATGAAGGATTAGTATGATTCTCCAAGGTTTCTGCATTTTAAAATAAATTTCCATCCTTAAAATCATCCATGCATACAAGGCAGGTGGAACAACAATCCACTCTGCATTGTTAATTCCTTTTAGCAAGTCCCAATTCCTTCCACTTAGAAAAGAAATGTTATACAAATTGTCAAAAAATTATTAATAAATACAACTTATCTTCATAGATGAATCCTCCTTGATTGGAAGTTGATTCCTATATTCCATTGACAACCGACTTAGGAACATAAAACATGTGCAAATATGGTACTTTCAAAACATTAACATGGTATTCTGTGGTGATATTTACTAGGCACAACCGATACAATATTCTCTAATTTTTTAGCATCCTACAATGAACATGCAAACATTGACACACGACTTCTAGAAACACAATATAAAATGCTACAAATTATGAACTACAATGCACCAGAGAGATGAAAATTTCTTTGTGATTTTGAACAAAATGCGAACAGACAACCAAATAAGTGATGACTTGGCATATATCAATGCACGTTGTGTATGTCCTGCTCCAAATGACCCAACATTTTTGTACCTATTTTAAAAAGAAAATCATGTTGCAAAGCATAAAAAGTTAATTCTCTCGCTCATGCCTGGAAAAAAAAATTATGAACAATGAAATTGACCTAGAGGAAGAGAACCATAGTGATGTTCCATACCATCAATATACAACTACTTTTCCTTCGCAACTTGTCCTTAAATTCAACATGCTAGTTGAAATATATGCCTGCAATTATGATTAACAAGATGTCTTGGTCAACGATGTAGTACACTCAAAGAATATACAAAAATAGATAACATTGATTTTCTATGGATTGAGTTCCATGATTCAATTATAGAACAACGACAAGATAAAAACGTAGCTTACCTATACAACTCAGACACCCCACACACTTGGACACATGTACTGCGCATGACAAAACCAATATCAATGAAAGGGAATATATGTCAGGTAAATATTTGAAAAAAAATTCCAATCAAACTTTCATGTGCACATACAATACACAAGTCACAAGGTTTGACACTTGATAGTGTTGCATTTTCCCCTACTATAATACGGATACATGGGCTAGTATACACAAATCTATCTCGTGTAAAAAACATAGAGTCCTTGCATTTACTAAATTCTCTCAGTAACAAGAACTTAAGGTGAAGCGGAAAATTGACATTGAGAGGCAACACCTTCAAAGTAGTGAAAAATGGACTCTAAAGTATGATTCACAATCAATATAGTCAGAATAATCCATTTCAATTCTCCCACTAAACACATGCAGTCTAAATAAACATATTAATGATATACTCAATGATTATGACATAGTGTAATCTGACATTCGGTTCTTGTAAGAAACATACATGAAAATATGCATGAAAATTGAACAATTTCAAAACTTCAATTGCATATCAAATTGCATTTAACATGGAGTGATGATACTAGTGAAAAAAAATACACCAATTTTGGAACATATGTATTTTGAAGAACAAAATATTGAGGCAATGCTAGTGAAGGAAATAGTTTACAAATCACAAATTGCAATACTGAATATCTATGTTGAACAGCATGCAACTTTGACCAGCATATTGAACACCATTGTAAAAACATTGCACCATATAAATTTGAATGAAATCATTATCATTCTAGGAGACTTCAACATTGACATGTTAGAAAGAAATGAAAAAACAAGAAAATTAGAAAACTACATGTGTAGTTACAATCTCCACTTCCTATTGCACAAGGTAAATCATGTACAAAAGATACTTATTGATCATGTATGGTGAAATGTTCCCAATGTACAATCGAAAGTATTTTTCTTAGATGCATGTTGGACTTACCATGATACAATTTTTCTTCTACTTGAATTATGAAACACATATAAAACATATTACACAATTACATATTCCAATGTGTTAAAGCATACACGCATATCGTTTACATATATATATATATATATATATATATATATATATATATATATATATATATATAACCCTTCTCTTTCCAATGGATTAGATAACTCTAATGTGGATTCCATTTGTATAGTCCATAAGTAACTAATCAATGAATAAAAGATACAATACATATACATTGATCGTCTCTCTGGATTTCCTTCCATATATTGGACAATTTCTACATTTTCATTAGATACATGGTATCATCCAAATTCTGAAAAAACTTTGGTTTCTAATAGATTCTCGCGCTAAGAAACTATGCACAAACACATCCATGGAACGAGAAATAAAAAGATACATGATTCTACCTTTTTATTTTATTCTATCACTTTGATCTCTTTTATTGTATGCCAATATTGCATGTTGTCCCCACATAATACCTTATTTGCATGCCCATTGTAATATGTATATTGCCAACATTGCAAAAATTTCAGCAATTAAAGAAGAGAAAGAGGGCCTAAGAAGAACACACAACAAAACTCAAAATAAGTGTTACAATAGGTATGCCAATAATCATTATGAATCCCTCAATATCCCGATATGTTATATGTCTTTTGTCTTTTCCCCTACAAAAAAAATGTCAATGTCAAAAATGTCAAAGCAACATACATTATGTTGTACATGCATGTTTTTTACATAGTCAATCCAAAAATGTTTTTGTCAGGAAAAGGAAAAGTTAGATAAGTGGAGGAAGAGTGGGAAGTGAATTGTTATGAGCATTAGAACAACCAAAAGAACATGCATAAATATTCATAAATTATGTCCCTATTACATATAGGAAATAGATATTCTCAGTTACTTATTCTTCTATTCCATGGTAAATATGCTAATGTTATATATTTCCATTGTTTTTAGTTCATAGGAAATATTGGCATGCACAAACAAACAAGACAACACATTGCAACATGCACACCCTTAGAGATGTTCCAATTAAACTCTAACCAATTCAATTCATTTAAATTGTGAGAATAATTTTGCAGACACGGAAAAAAAAAATACATACATATTGTTATTCATATCACTTTTTATGTTCAAACATTTTCAACATGCCCAAAACAACATCACCAAATATAGTATCAATAGAAGACTTGAGTAATCGACGAATGGGCCAGATATTCAGCAGAGGCATAATGGTCGAATAAAACACCTACTTGAACAAAGAAAATATGATATGCCACATACTACATGTTGATATCACTAACAACAAGGGGTTGATGATAGTCACATTGACGTTCTCTGCACAAGTTGTTCAAAAACATGAGGAAAAATTCCTACATGGTAATGGAATATCCATTACAGACTTTAAAATATTACCAAAACTATATATGATCGTGGTGACTGCAATTGTATTATCTCACTAGTTGACTCAAGTGTTGTAGAAATAGTTCCAACATATTGCACCAAAACAAATCTCATTACAAACACAACAATATGACAATTCGCTGAAAAAAAATACATGTATCTAATTGAAACCATTGACATTGCCATCACATATGCCAAAAAGGTCATCTTGCAATACATTTTCCATATAAAGGATGGTGAATTGGATGACGATAAGGCAACATTGTTGCTTCCATATCCTTTTTTTTTCTTACTTTCACATCCTAAATTATCCAAAATCATATTCCATAACTATTATAATGTTATATGTTGCAGCTTCAACATTTTGACACATATGCACATTAATTTTCTTCGATGGAACAAAAATTGAAGAAAAGGGGAATTTCCCTTGATGATTTTCAAAAATATAACCAACAAGAGTGATGTCAAAGAAAATGTCTTTCGTGCAACACAGTCAACATTTATAACAAACTTGAGAACAAACATAGTAAAGGATTTGAAAAAAATAACATGCTCCATGACTATTGCAAGTATACATACACAGTTCCATCCATGAACTTCATCTACAAAATTGGCTTTACACATACACATAGTATTGCTGACTATATTAACTACTATGTCATGTGCATAGGTTGAAGGTGCATTAGCAACAAAAAATTCACATTGAACTCCCTTTGAACTTGTGTGTGCCAACTGCAACCCCCCCGATTAATCCTATGAATTAATAGATGGTGCCACAATTAATTGTGTAAGATGAAATGAGAGATGCCCTTACCAATATAAACATTGAATTGATGTTATGATCACTAAAAAACAACACTATGCAATGTACAATTAGAGAACCAATATTGCAAGATGTACTTCCTAGCCTAACGCAATTTCCATATGAAGAATATATTCAGAAAAAAGAAGGTAATGTGTATATGCTACATGACTTCCAAGTACATGGTAAGTTTACATTAAATGGGGATGATGTGGTCCCACATATCAGTTGAACACAAAAAAATTGCAACAAACAAGCCAGCTGAGGAGAAAAAAAAGGTACATTAGACAATTTCACTTGGACTATTCTAACTTATCTTTGGCCTCATAGATTCTTGTAAATTGGTTCTGACTTACCTTTCACTTTATAGGTTTCCCTATAATGAATTGAGAGGAAATAGAGAAGATATGCATATTAACTTGGTCCAGAATAGTAAACCCAAAAAATGGAAAGGAACAACTCTCATTTTCAATGGTTTATGTTGTTGAGTCATTTTGGTTTGGATTGGGCCGGTATTGCAGTTACTTTGCTCAACAGTTAGCAAAATTGTGGTGCAGTCATTGTCATTAAATCATTTTTGACAATATTCGCACATAAAATCTTATATTGCAAGTTTATTTGTACTGTAAACTGGAACAATGTGTTTATGGTTTTTGAGTCATTTTGGTTTGGATTGGGCCTGTGTTGGAATTACTATGCTCAATAGTCAGTGAATCTATATGTTTAGGACTTGTCATCTTGTTAAATATTTTTTGACAATATTCCCAAACAAAATATTGTATTGCAAGTTTATTTGTATTGTAAGTTGAAACAATTTATTTATGACAAGATGCCTTTTTGTTATAGCCTTAAATTGCAGCACACATGCTTACCTGGAATCAGGCCAACTCATGTCCCTTCTTTGTCAAAACACTGTTGAACAACTATTTGAAAAACCTCTTGAACAAAGGCCCACACGCCCTAATCCATTACTGCACATGTGTACACGTTGGCTGACCCAAAACAACCCACGTGGACCGAAAAAAGCATGAAATAAGGAAATTTGTCGACGGAACAAAAAGCTATGGGTGAGTTAACTGAAACTCCCAGCCATGCATGGTCGAGGGTTCGTCCAAATACCTAGATCCTTCTAGCCTATAAAAGAAGGGGTAGGGGTCCCATTTGGAGGAGGAAAAATATAGCAAAGAAACTCTTCCCATTTACGTATTCCCATTGTCCCAACCCTTTATCCTTTCCTTATGCCAAAGGAGATATAAAACAAATCAGTTGAAGGACAGAAGAAGAGGATCCGAGGATCAGGTTCAAGGAGCGGTGGCTAGTCTCAACTTTTGTAAGTTGACTCATTCAAAGTAATAAAGAAAATGCTTTTCCCGTCCCAATTCATGAACTGTTTATAGTTTGAACAATATATGTTTGATTTCTAACCCGTTAGTATATAAGTAGTATGCATGCATAGTTGTTTCTTGTCTTGAATGCAGGTCATCTTTGGAAGGAGTATTGCGAACAAGTAATCAAGCACAACGGAGGATCAACATCAAACACCGGTAACGAGGTAGGTTGATATTTCCATGCATTTACTAAGAAAAGGGGATTTAAATCTAGGGATGAAGGTAGAAAGTAATTTCTATTTGGTCATATCTGCATGCAAAGTTTGAACTCTATTTGCTAGTCCTTAGGGTGTTTCCCCAAAAACATAATTGGTGACCGTACTGGGGAACATCTCTAGGGTTCCTGGAATTTTATTTAGTTCTTGGGTAGTTTAAAGACTAGCTTTTCTTGCCTATCTTTTCTTTTCATTTCTGTAAAGTCTGAGCTAGCAGGGAGTCTGGTTTTCCATACCAACTTTCCATGACTTTTGCTTGACTTTGTTTTTCAGGACCCATAGAGGTACACGCGGCCTGTACAAGGTCTGCACGCATATACCTGTGCCCTATCCTCTTACAGCCCATGTGTGAACACTAGCTGTAGAGGTAGCAGTAGCATGTAGAGTTCAGAGAACCTCAGAGGTAGTCATCCTCTTCCTTGTCAGAATCACACATTCTCAAAGGGTTTTATGGAATTCTATCTGAGTCTTGTTTGCTAACAGTCCTATCTCAGATTGTTTGTGCCTTATTATTTTTTCCTTGCATTATTTGTTTTTCTGTTAGAAAGAGTATCAAAGCCTTCAAGGGATCCTGGTTATCAATATCAATGGTATCTTCCTGGTTTGGTCTGTCTGTTTTGATTTTTTCTTAGAGTTTAGATATACACGCGGCCTATACAAGGTCAGCCCAGGTGTACATGCCCTCTGTTTTTGTTCAGCGCACTTTCGCACGCATGCTGTTTGAGTAACAGTTGCGTGCTTGTAAAGGATACTTTTTGTTAAGGGTAAGGCAGCCATCCTTTCCCTTGATAATAATTATTCCTCTCAAGTGTTTGAATCTCTATTTGAACAGTCATTAGCTTAGGATTAATTTTACCCTTAGCTTGCTTTTTCTCATTTAAAACGTTGTCAGAAAAATAAAAAAAATTTACGGTTTTTAGACAAGTGTGAGAGTCATTGTTTTTACAATTGCTATTGCGTGATTTTTTAATCTGATTATTTGCGATCTGCGATTTAGGCTAGAATTTTTTTTCTTGGTTTTTTTCTTGTCGGTATTTTCCCTTTCTTGCTTTACTAGAACTTAAATAAAATAAAAAAATCTCTTTTCATTTTCTTCTTTGGTTGAAGAGTGTGTTTCTGCATCATTAGCTAGGGAAAAGTCTTTTATTTCATAAGTTTTTGCAGTTCACTTAGATCATAATTAGCTCATAGTCGAGTGAAATTCCTTTGAGTTTGATGTCCAAAATCTTAGAAAAGTTAAAAAATCTTTCTTTTGAAAAGTTGTTGAAATTTTGCATTCAGTAAAAGTTTTGTTTCCAACTTTTTTATTTATTTTTTTCTTTCGCCTTTTACACATCATCAGTTTCACCCTCATATTCCTTGACGTAATACAAAGCCATAAAAGTAATGCTAAATTTAAAATCTACTAGACTTTTATGCTTATAGGGTTCACAAACTAGTTCAGGGCTAGGGCCTTGGATTAGGTTGGAGAGGAAACTCTTCAAGGCCATTTAAAATCAAACATTGGAGTCTGAGATAGGGAGTGTCCAAGTCCAGTTTCGTGGAAGTTATCCAGGAGCCCCCTCTAACACAGGGGATAAACATGAGGTCGCGTGTGGATAAACATGAGGTCTCGATACACAGCAGATAAACATGAGGTCTCGATACCCTTGACATGTTTTGGGCTCGATACCCTACTCATTGTGGTCTACCCAACTTTCGAATGTACCCACCTGGTGACTTTTCACGTGCTGGCAACCTAGTTGCCAATATTTGTTAGGGACATACACAGGTGACTACGGGGGTATAGCATGGTACCTAGGACAGCCATCGGGCCACGCTTTGCAGAGTATAACCAGAGGGTGCTTCCATGTTCGAGTTGTACTTGCACCGGTAAGTTTCTCTAGTGTTGGTTGTTGTAACTGTTCTTCCAATTAATTTAGTGTTTGCTTGTCTTATCTTCTAGGGATTCTTTTGTAATGGGTGTTACTTTTGAGAGTTTAGACTACCTTAGAGTGTCTTGGATCTTCTCACACACTACAGGATCTCGAGCTCCACCGGTCACGAAGGATTCTTGGCCTGCCTCTGGTTACACTGGAGCCACCCCCGCCACCATTAAAGCGGAAGCTAGACCAACAAGGGTCTTTTGAAGCGACCGGGTTACAAACCATTGTGCCCAAACAACCCCTGGAGGATTGGACCATTTTGGACCTTGAAGCAACTGCTCTTGGCTCGGTTGAAACCCCAACCACTAATCTCTTGGCACCTTTCATTGTACCAATTCAATTTTACGAGCACCAGACAGTGTCGCACACAACAATGGAAACAAATGCTGTTACTCCTTCTGGGAATTCTTCAATTCCCACCACGGTTGTCACCACAGGAGAGTTGTCATCTCCTAACCTACTGTCGTTGGTCCAATCCACCATGGTATCGACCGCAACTACTTCGAACAGTGGTCCGAACCCGTCTTTGGCAGAGGCCACAACCCCTCCGTTCTCATATAGTATGCCTAGTTCGGGTACAAGTCTTGTACTTTCCTACTCCACTTTACAGATTTTGGGTCTGGGGGTAGGGACCTCTAGCGCTCCTCTGCAAGGTCACATGGGGGGCACTCCTGTCTATTTTAACACTTTTCCTTATGGAGGAGGTCATATCCCTCCTTCGTCCCCTTCACTCAATGGCTCGCATAATCAATTCATCGGGCAACCTACACACAATAGTTTATTTGGAGCGAGGAGTCAAGGACCACCCTCGCATAGTATGTCGGTAGGTTCGACACCATTTTCTTGGAACAGAACATTTGGTAACAACACCTTCTCATCAGCTACTGTCCCGATTGGGGGCAACCCCATTTTTGGACAATCTACTCCTGTGCAGGGTACTATTCTTGCACAAGGGGAAAACCTAGCAAGACCTTGGAATTCAGGCAAGGATCCGTTCCCTCTTCCGGAATGCCGATTTGGGGTAATTATTTCCACAATCAATGGAACCCCGGAAAAACTACTATGCCTCTCCCCACGGGACCGACATGGGGTAATCCTTCCCAAAGTCCTTCGAATACAATGCATGCCCAACAATCTATGTCCTATTTGGGAAATTAGTCAATGATGTCTCCACATATGAAAAATCCTT
>JASDQU010243807.1:59183-92986 GCA_032191745.1 Picea mariana
CCGGCCATGCATGGTTGAGGGTTCATCCAAATACCTAGCTCCTTCTAGCCTATAAAAGAAGGGGTAGGGGTCCCATTTGGAGGAGGAAAAATATAGCAAAGAAACTCTGCCCATTTATGTATTCCAATTGTCCCAACCCTTTAGCCTTTCCTTATTCCAAAGGAGATTCAAAGAAAAGCAGTTGAAGGACAGAAGAAGAGGAGCCCAGGATCAAGTTCAAGGAGTGGTGGCCGGTCTCAACTTTTGTAAGTTCACTCATTCAAAGTAATAAAGAAAATGATTTTCCCGTCCCAATTCATGAACTATTTATAGTTTGATTAGTATATGTTTGATTTCTAACCCGTTAGTATACAATTAGTATGCATGCATAGTTGTTGCTCGTCTTGAATGCAGGTTAGCTTTGGAAGGAGTATTGCGAACAAGTAATCAAGCACAACGGAGGATCGACATCAAACACCGGTAACGAGGTAGGTTGATATTTCCATGCATTTACTAAGAAAAGGGGATTTAAATCTAGGGATGAAGGTAGAAAGTAATTTCTATTCGGTCATATCTGCATGCAAAGTCTGAACTCTATTTGCTAGTATGTAGGGTGTTTTTCCCCAACAACACTTTGGACATGTTTGCATAAAAGATAAGGAAACAGGAAATAATGTTACATGTTTGTATCGATGCTACAATGTTACATGTTTGCATCAAAATCCAGAAACAAGAAACTTAAGTTTTTCCTATAATATACTTTCTTGAATCTACTCCATAGGTTACTCCCCAAGAGCTTCACCATAATTCTACCATATTTTGAAATTTTACACAAAGAAATCAAAGAAGGTATTCAAATAATGAGATAGTACAATACTTGCTATGAATTATACTTCACGTCATTACAAATTCATATTGTAGTTTTCTAGATGAAGAAGGTAAATCCCTATATTCCAGATTTCAATATTTCCCTAGATAAAAAACCTAGACCTAAGCACCTAATAGATAGAGCCACCTAGCATGACTTCTATGCTTTGCTTCTACTACTAATAATCAATTTTATCCCATGTGCTCAAATACTTTGACAAGATTCCTCTTTGCCAAAATTTCCTTGAGTTCATAACTGAATTCCAACTTCTTTTCCTTGAGAGAAATTACCAAAAAAAAACAAGATAACTTAGGATATATAAACCAAACACATGATATGCAACAAGATTACCACAAAAATAAAATTTTTACTAGAAGCAAATGAAATCCTCAAATTTCTTCTTTCTTACCCTCATATCTTTTCATTCTCTTATGAAGGACAAATTGTCATTTTCCTGAGAAAAACTTGCAGAKAAATATGCCCATGAACATCTATTTGAATGGAGTAGTTATAACAAAATGAAATCCAAGTAACAATTTTATATGGAATCTCTTTGCGCTTTGGACACCAAGTATCCTAAAAAAAMCCTGGTTTGATTTCATCAATAACTATCCTTTCTAATGATGGACATTTAGGTGCATAAGGAAATGCAACATACATGCATTAAAGAAAACTTACATGAATACTAAGTTATACAGACCAATGACTCTTAAACTGAGGGAATATACGATTAATATAATCTCTTTCAAATTCAATGTTTCATATGTTAATTTCATAGGTCACATGATTTGGAATCCATAGTTGACAATTAATTGTTATCATACCATTGTCTCGTTGTGTATTTTTATTTCCACTAAGTTTCAAGGGATTCCTGCATTAATTGATAAGGAAATTTCCATTTTCAAGTTTTTGGAGCTCAATCTGGAAATATTTCCTAAGAACATAGCTAGGAAAATATATTTTATTTTCCATGGGATTGTACCAAAGTACTTTGAAATTATACAATCCCGAGAGAATAGGAGATCCAAATATCATAACCACCTAAATTCTATTATTGCAAATAAACAATCATTAGAGCATTTGAGAGACAAATATGAGACCCACTTAAATTATATTATTTCATCTTCCACATGCATGCACTAAAATAATAACTTGAATACAATTGATTATTAGATCTACTTTATTATAGTCATGAAAAAAGAATATCCTAAATATTATTAATCTCTGAAACTCTCTTCTCTACTAGAATTCCTCATATTCAAATTTATTGGAATTGATTTTGAACCAAACAACACAAAGTTTATGCTTTAAATTATTACTGGCTTTAATTGTAATTTTTATATGTTTAGTAGATTTATTATTATTATATTTAAATTTATAGTACTCACCTTCTAGGAACATTGAGGGAAAAAATATCTAAATGTTATATTATCGGCTTCTAGGGTTAAGACTCGAGAATTTAGTTGGAAAATTTGAGATCCTTTCAACATAATATTGTTGAAACTTCCTCCTATACAAAAAGTAATCATATTCACAGTTTTTGAAATTGAATTTGAACCAAATAGTAGAAAGATTATGCTTTCACTCATGGCTAGATTTGATTTTAATTTTTATATGTTAGGTTTTTTATTATTTTATATGTAAATTTGATTTTAATTTTTATATGTTAGGTTTTTTATTATTTTATATGTAAATTTACATGACTCACATTTTATCATAACATCAAGGGAAACAAAAATAAACCTATCATATTCTAGGGTTAAGATTGGAGATTTTGGTTGGGAAATTTCAAATCATTTCAACATAGCATTGCTCAAACTTACTATTGTACTAGAAGATATATTATTTGAAGTTATTGTAAAACACCCAACCCCCTAGGTGCCTTCTAAGGGAATGGGGTATAAAAATTTCACTTCTCCTGAATCATCTCAAAACCTGTTTATGAGGGAACCATCGTCTTTTTTTGTTGAGATATTTCCAATGACTATTAGTTTGCTCAAAACTAAGACCTGGATCGAAATTTATGCCCTTTTAAATTTTTAGGGCCTTCACTGGAAAAAGAAATCCTTACGGCCATGTCACATCCATACCACCATGCCGATTCGACGTGGTTTTGAAATGTCACCTTCTATAAAAATGTGGCATACTAACTTTCAGGTCCACATGACATCAAACAATGTGGCCAAATCCATGACTCCTCCCATGGGAAATCAGGGAAAAATTAGGCAGTGGGGATTGACCATGATCTAGATTATCATTCCACATCTCATCACGAATCCCTCTGCATGTTCAAGGTTTAAGGAAAAGTGAAGGGGCCAAAAAACACAACCATATTTAAGCCTCCAATGAAGTGTCACAAGTCAATGGAATGCAACCGCATCCACTTGTGGTTAACCTAACCACACAAGACCCCCTTGCTATTGATACAGTTTTGACACATGTCCTGATGAAATCAACCCCATAGGGACCTTTCTTTTCCAACCTAGCCTAAACATGGTGTGACGTGTTTCCATTGGGACACCGACCCACTAACCTACTTATACCTTCGAACAACAACACCTAATTCGGTGGCCCCATTGGCACCCCAGACATGTGGTGTTTCCAAAACCTTCCACATGGTATAACATGTGGCCCTTTCATTGTGTGCCAACTGCATTTCATGTGTCACCCATAAATTCCATGGAACATACCCTCAAAGAGCCAAATTACCATGACATGTGGCATACCCTCCACTTGTGATCCAGATTATTTTCGGCACGAAATGAGAGCGGAGATATAACAAAGAAATGCACAGAGATATCGTAGATATTCAATAATATAACATAAATGTATTAGAGATGAAACCATAAACATAGATATACAGTAATACATGATTTCTATTAACTAAATAAATGTACAAAGACTATAAAAATACAGAGTGAAAGACTCGCTAGAATGGTGGCAGCTTATCTCTGAGAAGAGATGTGATGGCTACTCACATTCGCAAGAAGATAATTACAATGAGGCTCTGAAGGCATTTTTACAATAAACAGAAATGCCAAAAACCCTAGACATCCAAAACCCTAACCCTAGGAGATGAAGTGCCAAAAGTCATGTGGGCCCCATTTGGGTAAGTTAGTACATCAACTTCCTGGGGTCGTAACTTTTGCATACGATCTCCGTTTTAGGCGTATGATAGCTTGTTGGAAAGGTATCATCACGGAGATTCATTTTGGGGGCTCAATAATATATTTGGATATCAATTTGAACCTCAATATAGGAAAACCTTCATTTAGGCCCTCAAAATGGCCCTGAAAGTTAAAACCTGCTAAAAATAGTAAAATGCCAAAATTGCTAGAAATATGTTTTGAGCCAATCAAAAAAGGTGGGTGGTCATTAATATCCATCTGGATCAATCCTCCCTCCTTAGGAAGAAATGGTCGCCATTGCATTGAGTTCCCGGGGGGGAGGGAAAATCATTTGTTGGATCTGCATCTTGGTGAGCTACTTGTATTGTTGGAGACGTCGTGCTGCTTAGTTTGTGGAAGTTTTTCATGAACCTATTGAAGCTGAAGCTATTCAACAAGTTGAGATACATGAGAGGAAGGTATGCAGAAGGAATCTTTGTTCTTTGATGCAACCTTATCAACCTGCTTCTATTGGATATAAGGTGCAGGGGGCGATTCTATAGTGGTTGCAGTGTCCTTCCGTTCCCCTTTTGAACAGATTGTGAAGAAGATGAATTTTGTAGTATGAGATACTAACTTGTGACACATTTTAGGTGGAACAATAGTTGGAACTACCTCTGGTATTCTGTAGATATGACCCCCTAAAGTAAAAATGACACTGTGGGGTTGAGACTCATAAACAGCATGGTGTCTCCACATATATGGTTGGCCCAAGAGAACATCACAAACATCCAGTGGAGCAACATCACATAATACCTCATCCTTGAAGGGTTGGATGTTGTATGACAATCAACACTGTTGGTTGACACAGAGATCTTTTCCTTGCCGAAGCCACCTGATGTTGTATGGTTGTGGGTGTGGTGTTGTCGACAATCCCAACTGTTTGATGACCTCTGCTAAGATGAGGTTTTTTTGAATTACACTATCAACAATAAAATATAGTGGGGTCCCCTTCACCCACAACTATGAATGAAAAATGTGCTCCCCCTCTTCAAGATCTATTGGTTCTTCTGGTTGAATTGGTGCRGTCGTGACAATAGCAGTGGGGTCTGCGTCAATGATCTGTCCTTTACCAGTATTTTGAGAATCAGATTCTGAATCAGGGTTTGGCTCCTTGTCTTTGATCTTGGCCACCAATGACTATTTTGAGWGACATTCATCATTGTTGTGCCAGGGGATTTTGCGGAAATCACAACATTTTCTGGTGTCCTTCTTTTTCTTCCCGYGACCCTTCTTTTCTTATGTCTTGGAATATTTTTCAGAAGACTATTTGTTAGGKCCGTTTTTGTCATACTTTGGTTGTYGCATATTTTTAGACCCAAATTCCCATTTGTTCTAGTGCTTAAATTTTTGCTCAATTTTAATAGCATATTGATACGCARCATTGAGTGATGAAATGTCTAGAAAATCCATTTCAGTTTGGATGTATCTATGTAGAGCCCCACGGTATTTCAGAACCAAATGTCGCTCAGAGTCTTTGATACCCATATTGKTGCATAAGGTATGGAAGGTATTGGTGAACTCCGGAACTGCTTGGCCCCTCTCTTGCCGCAATGTGGTCCATCTCATGTACTGGTCCTCATATTTGCCAACAGGGTAATACTGTTCCTTTACTGCATCCACAAAACAATCCCAGGTGGGATCGACCCCATATATTCTTGACTCCTCTATGGAACTTTTCTCCCAGTAAGTTTCCCACCAATGCTTGACACGAGGGAGAGATTTAAGGAGTGTGAAGGTGATCTTTTGTTTGTCGAAAAAATTGTGAATAGCGAAATAACCTTCTAGCAGAGTTAACCATTTTTCTAGGGATTCTGCATCTATTTATCCTTCAAATACAGGAATATTAAAATTAACTTGTACCTTGAAAGGAGAGGTGCCTCCAAAGTGGCCACTTGATGAAGATGCACCTGATGCTATCGACAGGCGTTTAAGGATGTGGGCAAAATTCTCCATCATTTCGTCCCTCTGTCGCGTGAGAGCTTGCTCAAGCAACAGATTGATAGGATCATCTGCTCCGTCGTTTTTATTTTCTTCTGCCATTGAGGGTTTCTTGGGTGTGTGAGAGCGATTTTCTTAAAGAGAGACAATATCGAGACCCAACTTTCTATACTTTGACCTCATTAGGGACATGCACTGAAAAAACAATCAAGAGAAGCCTGCTCTGATACCACTGATCCAGATTATTTTCAGCACGAAATGAGAGCGGAGATATAACAAAGAAATGCACAGAGATATCGCAGATATTTAATAATATAATAGAAATGTATCAGATATGAAACCATAAACATAGATATACAGTAATACATGATTTCTATTAACAAAATAACTGTATAGAGACTATAAAAATACAGAGTGAAAGACTCGCTAGAATGGTGGCAACTTATCTCTGAGAAGAGATGTGACGACTACTCGCATTCACAAGAAGATGATTACAATGAGGCTCTGAAGGCCTTTTTACAATAAACAGGTATGCCAAAAACCCTACACATCCAAAAACCTAACCCTAGGAGATGAAGCGCCAAAAGTCATGTGGGCCCCGTTTGGGTAAGTTAGTACATCAACTTCCCGGGGTCGTAACTTTTGCATACGATCTCCGTTTTAGGTGTATGATAGCTCATTGGAAAGGTATCTTCAAGGAGATTCATTTTGGGGTGTCAATCATGCCTTTGGATTTAATTAAGAACCTATATATTATAAAACATTCATTTAGGCCCTCAAAATGGCCCTGGAAGTTAAAACCTGCTAAAAATAGTAAATTGCCAAAATTGCCAGAAAACTATTTTGAGATAGTCGAAAAAGGTGGGTGGCCTCTGATATCCACCTAGATCAATCCTACATTTTTAGGAATAAATTGTATCCATTGCGTTGAGTTCCCAGGGGAGAGGGAAAATCATTTGCTATATCTGCATCTTGGTGAGCTACTTGTATTGCTAGAGACGTCGCGCTGCTTAGTTTGTGGAAGTCTATCATGAACCTGTTGAAGCTGAGGCTGTTCAAAACATCGAGATACATGAGAGGAAGGTGTGGATAAGAAATCTTTGTGCTTTGTTGCAACCTTGTCGACCTGCTTCTATTAGATAGAAGGTGCAGGGGGCAAGGTTGTAGTGGTTGAAGTGTCCTTCCGTTCCCCTTTTGAACAGATTGTGAAGAAGCTGAATTTTGCAATATGAGATACTACCTTGTGAGATTTTTTAGGTGGAACAATAGTTGGAAATACCTCTGGTATTCTGTAGAGATGACCCCCAAAAGTAACAATGACACTGCGGGATCGAGACTCATAAACAACATGGCGTATCCACATATATGGTTGGCCTAAGAGAACATCACAAACATCCAGTGGGGAAACATCACATAATACCTCATCCTTGAAGGGTTGGATTTCGTATGAAAATTGACACTGTTGGGTGACACGGATATGTTTTCCTTGCCGAAGCCACCTAATGTTGTATGGCTATGGGTGTGGTGTTGTCGACAATCCCAACTGTTTGATGACCTCTGCTAAGATGAGGTTTTTTTGGTTTCTGCTATCAATAATAAAATGAAGTGGGGTCCCCTTCACCCACATCTGTGAATGAAAAAGGCACTCCCTCTCTTTAGGATCTGTTGGTTCTTCTGGTCGAATTGCTGCGATCGAGACAATAACAGTGGGGTCTACATCAATGATCTATCCTTTACCAGTATTTTTAGAATTAGATTCTGAATCAGGGTTTGGCTCCTTGGCTTTCATATCAGCCACCAATGACTGTTTTGAGTGACATTCATCAGTGTTGTGCCAGGGGATTTTGTGGAAATCACACCATTTTTCAGTGTCCTTCTTTGTCTTCCCATGACCCTTCTTTTCCTGTGTCTTGGAATGGTTTTTAGGAGACTGTTTGTTAGGGCCATCTTTGTCATACTTTGGTTGTTGAGGATTTGTAGACCCGAATTCCCGTTTGTTCTGGTGCTTAAATTTATGCTCAATTTTAACAACATATCGATAAGCAGCATTGAGTGATGAGATGTCCAGAAAATCCATTTCAGTCTAGATTTATTTGTGTAGAGCCCCATGGTATTTCAGAACCAAATGTCGCTTGGAGTATTTGATACCCAACTTGGTGCGTAAGGTATGGAAGGTATTGGTGAACTCTGGAATTTCTTAGCCCCTCTCTTGCCACAGTGTGGTCCATCTCATGTATTGGTCCTCATAGTTGCCAATAGGGTAACACTGTTCCTTTACTGCATCCACAAAAAAATCCCAAGTGGGATCGACCCCATATATTCCTGACTCCTCTATGGAAATTTGCTAACAGTAAGTTTCCCACCAATGTTTGAAATGAGGGAGAGATTTAAGGAGTGTGAAGGTGATCTTTTGTTTGTCGAAAAAATTGTGAACAGAGAAATAACCTTCTAGTAGAGTTAACCATTTTTCTAGGGCTTCTGCATCTATTTGTCCTTCAAATACAGGAATATCAAAATTAACTTGTACCTTGAAAGGTGAGATTCCTCCAAAGTGGTCATTTGATGAAGATGTGCCTGATGCTATCGGCAGGCATTTAAGGACGTGGGAAAAATTCTCCATCATTTCGTCCCTCTGTCGTGTGAGAGATTGCTCAAGCAACAGATTGATAGGATCATTTGCTCCATCGTTTTTCTTTTCTTCCTCCATTGAGGGTTTCTTGGGTGTGCAAGAGTGATTTTATTAAAGAGAGACAAGCTTGAGACCCAAATTTCTATACTTGGACCTCGTTGGGGACATGCACTGAAAAAACAATCAAGAACAGCCTGCTTTGATACCACTGATTTGGATTATTTTCGACACGAAATGAGCGCGGAGATATAACAAAGAAATTCACAGAGATATCATATATATTCAATAATATAACAAAAATGTATCAGATATGAAACCATAAACACAGATATATAGTAATACACGATTTCTATTAACGAAAGAAATGTACAAAGACTTTAAAAATACAGAGTGAAAGACTCACTAGAATGGTGGTAGCTTATCTCTGAGAAGAGATATGATGGCTACTCGCATTTGCAAGAATATGATTACAATGAGGCTCTGAAGGCCTTTTTACAATAAACAGGAATGCCAAAAACCTAACCCTAGGAGATGAAGCGCAAAAAGTCATGTGGGCCCCATTTGGGTAAGTTAGTACATCAACTTCCCGGGGTCGTAACTTTTTGCATACAATCTCCGTTTTAGGCGTATGATAGCTCATTGGAAAGGTATTGAAGAGGAGATTCATTTTGGGGGCTCAATCATGCCTTTGGCTATCATTGAGAACCTAAATCTTAGAAAACCTTCATTTAGGACCTCAAAATGGCCCTGGAAGTTAAAACCTGCTAAAAATAGTAAATTGCCAAAATTGCCAGAAAATTGTTTTGAGCCAATAGAAAAAGGTGGGTGGCCACCGATATCCACCTAAATCAAATTGACACTTATATCTTCCATGTGGGCTGGCATGGTATACATGTCATCAAACTGCATGTGACTCGTCCATTCAAGTGCTGACACTTGTCCTCTTTATATTGGATGGATGGTGTCATCCTCCGTTTCTCCAATCATCCTCCATTTC
Organism: Picea mariana; assembly: GCA_032191745.1. NCBI lineage: Eukaryota > Viridiplantae > Streptophyta > Pinopsida > Pinales > Pinaceae > Picea > Picea mariana. Next base: position 68,765 of record JASDQU010243807.1, read on the forward strand.
TCCAATGCTATAAGGGAATATTGGAACCATACCGAAGAACCTTTCCCAATCAGGGTATCAGGTAACTAGACCTTAGAACCATACCCGAAAACCTTTCCCCATCAAGGTATTGATTCATTGGGCTCTGAGGCCCTGTTTTCTCTCTTTCACCAACACTTACACTCCCTGATACCAATATCCTGGGTGATGTCCCACCAATGTACCGAGAGTTCAACCCATTAGGCTACTAAATGACTGGGCATTGACCTTCCCAACACAATCTTGTAGACATAAACTTTGATAGCTCATGATTATGATATCCCAGTATACTCAAGGTGGAAGACCCCCTACTGAGCTTATCAAAACAGATCTATGGTTGAGATCTCTCGGTCTATAGATATAACAAATGAAGTTAAATGGATTTAGCCCCAAACCTTTCTACCCATTTGGGCCCACATTTGACATGTGTCTTGACATGGCATATTATCGACATGACACCTTGTTGTTTGCATACTAAGAGGGGGGGGGGTGAATCGTTATGAGCACAGTAATTTTAATCACAATATAAAATATTCAATGAATATTATGAGCATTCAAAATATCATTAGCACCATAAACATCACATAAACACAATACACTAGAATTTTACATGGAAACCCGATGCGGGAAAAAGACACAAAATTCTTTTTTTAATGATCAAAGAGTACATTCATTGGAAGAAAAAGATTCCTATTTCTCTAGCTACAATTGGAAGAACTCTCTAACCCCCTATTTATAGGATGAAACCTAAAGGAAGCTCCAACTCCCTAATTTTCCATCTCCAACCGGAAGGAGGCTGCAACCTCCTTTCCTTGCCCCATCCAACAACCCTGAAATATAGATGTAGACCAATTTGTTGTTACCTCTATCATTGATAGCCTATTGTTGTTGATGTCTTTTATATTCATGTTGTTGCTAATGATATCAATATCTCATCAATACTTCAACCACAAATGCATCATACCAATATCCACAAGAGAATTATCCAAATCAATTGCTTATTAATCACTGAGACATACATGTTCATAATTTCTTCAGAATAATCACTCTAACACACACATGAAGACATACCTTCAATCCTATAACTGACTTGAGTTTTATATCCCTGATCTTCACAAATTTCCCTCACGGGTACATGACCATATGCATTGTCTTCTAGCGGGTATCCACTCTTTTCCTCACTGTAGCCCATGGATGTCCATTCTTTTCCTCTTGAAACCCACGGATATACTGAGGTAATTCTTGTATGAAACCCCTTCTTCATACTCTCGACTCCTGCAAATTCATTATTTCACTGGTATTCTCTATCTTCGACTCACTTCCTCATATCTCCAAACTATATTCTCAGAAGTTATTACCCATAAATGATTTGCAATTGACTTTTCTCTTTGTTTTAAAGAAAAATTTCTTAATGACATGCAACTACAATGCAACTCATGATGGCATGAAACTCACATGCAACTCACATGCAACCTATTATCTTATGTTTACTGCCACTTTACTTTGACATGAAACTTTGTTCAAGGGTTGAATTCAATGACAACCAATATTCCAACATCTAAACTTTCAACAAATAATCTTTTATGATAATTCATTAATCCCTGAAATAATTAATTAATATTTTTTATAATTAATTAATCCCTGCAATAATTAATATTTCAACAATTAATTAGTTAATCTTTCAACAATATCCCCCTTTAGCATTGATGGAAACACTTAGACACTGTTGGAACATATATAATCTTAAAATTTGCGCTTTACATTCTCCACTTCATGAAAGTATAATCCTTCCCAAAGTGGTAACTCATAAATTAACTTTCAAAATTTAAATCAAAGTCATTTTTGGTTAAATGGTAATAAGACACACATGATATCCTTCGTCGATGAAGTTTCCCCGTTTGATCGGACGATCTTGTTTTTCCCAGAGTTTTGGAGCCACCTAATTGTTAAAGAGTCAGATCACTAAAGGTCACTCTAGAGCTTCGCCCTTCGAGAGTTTTGAGAAGTATTAACGATAAAGTAACTGAAACCCAAAAGTGTTCATTCATTACTTTTCATAAACCTTTAAGGGACATGAGTCATAGTACATGTGTATATTTTGAGTCTTCACGGGGTTGACATGTGGCACCCTTTTCTGAAATTTTCATTTGAATATTCATATGATTCTAAGTAACACGTGGCACCTTCTTTTCTCGACACTTCATCTAGAATGACGTCATCTTCGAAACACCACTACGGGAGATGACTCTTTGGAAATATAAAAAAGAGCTAATTCACAAATCCCACGAAGCACTAAAATGTCAAGGTATTAAATTTTAATTAATTAAGTTAATATTGGTCAAAATATAATTAATAACTTCTCACTTTGGAGTTCGGACGTTTACCTTTCATCATATCCTAAAATCTCTGAAATCTGAATTTCCGAAGCACTTAAACTTAATATGATTAATTAAAACTTAAAAGCGATTATGAGATAATTAATATTTTTGCAGTTTCGGGTTTCAAAAATTTCTTCTCGAGCTACATTTAAAAATATCGAAGTTTGAATATTCGAAGAACTTGAAGATAAACACGATTAATTAATATTTTAAAAGAGATTATCTCGTAATTAACCTTTCGCAGGTTCGTGATTCGAGAAATTTCAGCTCTGTTTCATCCAAATCTCCCAAACATGAACCACCGAATACTAATGGCATTTATCACAAATCATCAGTAATGAATTTTAACATAAATTGTGGAATGCCAGGTATACGTTCCCATTAAGGATAATAATTTTTTCATCAGTAAAGGTATACTCGAATCAATGCACCTGATGTGAATAAAAATACTCGATTTTGAATTTCATTTTCATCTCCTCCAAAGTAGTAAGTTTTATCCGAGTAAGAAGCTCACGCAATTCCTCTACAATAGGTATCCTCATTATATTTTTTATATCATGGCACCATAGAATATGATGAAGAAGACTGATGTAGCTGGTGAAGGTTCAAATCCGAATGTGGATGTTCTGTCAGACATTATGCCGTGATCCATAGACTTAGTTAAATCTTGGACACATGTGTCCAAGATTCTGGAACATGAGGTTATAAATTGCCCAGAAGATTCTGGGGATGAAGTGTAAGATACTCATCGAGATAAACTCAAATATATAGCCCATTCTGAGATTCACAATATAGTTGCGCGGTCGAGACTCATGCTGTATAATGACATGATAAGTCGGGCCCTGGAAAACGTTGACGTCCAAACCCAAAGAATTTTCAACTATCAAAGGTTGTTGTTGGGTCTTTTCGACCAGAACACATCCAAGTAATGTATAATATATCTCTCGATTTTAAATATAATTGAAATGTTGCATTCAAGTTGGATTTTGAGAAACAGGAATTCATACAATATGACAAAATTTATCCTTATATAATCAAGTCCTGGTGGGGGCACCCAGAGAAGTTCAGGGCTGACGCTCATGGAATTTATGCCACAGTGTCGTTGGATACTCATATGATTTATGTAGCTATGATTCTATATACACTATTAGGGAATAAGAGTCCTACTCATTTCCCGGTGGCATGGGTGTCAATTATGCATGAGGTGGACAAAGACTTCTCTTTTAATTGGGCCAAAATTTTATCAAACAACTTGGCTAAAGAAATTACCGAATACAAGTTAGAGAAGTCAAAGGGGAATCCCACCCCTTTCTATATGTTCAAATATATCATGGATTTTATTTTCTTCATAACCCCTTTCCTACTGATGAACTGGAGTTGGACCCCGACCGACGTTGAACCTATTCACTTTTATCAGTCCAAGTTGTGGGAATACAAGGCCAGAGATTTCATCTACAATATCTTCCATCATGTAGTGGCTCTTGTTCATATAGATTTATATGGTTTCCCAACCCCTCGAATTTTAGACAAAATCATGGGAAATTTGGGCAAAATATAAGATTGGTTCATCGAAGTAAAATTCTCTTACATCAGGGTTTTCAGATGTTCAGTCCCTCCCCATGCTCTCCTAATATTTTTACCAGACTATCTAGTATGTCAAGAAGTATCTTATCAAACAATAACAGGGGGTATCAACAAAGGAGCTAAAAGCAGCCCAGAAAAAGGTACGGCCTACCTTCCCTCTCTACGGTATGTTTTCACTGTTAAACTTCGATCACTCCAAAGTGGAGGTTGCATCTTTGGAGGATGTCAAGTTGGTTGACATCGAATTTAAAAGACACGACCCACAGAAAATCGTGGAAAACCACTTGGCACAATACAACCTGAGAGATATGTGCATGAAAACTCCCCAGGTGATGACATATTTAGGGGAGTCAGGCCTTATGAATAAGTACTGAACAAAGTCCAAACCTTGTCCCCAAATCAATAGGCTAGTTTCCTTAGTTTTCAAAGTCACAGATGAAACAACTTACCAAAATTACTACAGGGAGAATCGGTAGTCACTTCTCCTACAAAGGAATCTATACCTCTAGGTTTTGAATCATGGAACTCTAGAAAACATGATACTGAGGAAACCCCAAAGGGTTCCAAAGTTTTGACTCAAGAATTGAAAGCTTAATTGTCAAGTCCACTAGGCCCTCAGGAAACAACTCAGTTTGAAGCCTTCCTAAAGCAAGGTAGGATAAATCTCCTTCGACACCAGCCACATCTACTGCCCATACTGTTGAGCAACAACTATCCACAAAAATAGGTACCCCTATTACTTCATTAACACCATTGCAGTCAATTTTCGGGAATCTTCATTCCGAAGTGATTTATGTGGGTGATATTACCCCAATATCTCCCAAAGAGATGCCCCCTTCATACTTCTTCTTCAACAAGAAACAAAGGGCCATCGTCAAATGAGAAACACATCAAAAAGATGGAATGATATTCAAAAGGAAAAGAATGGTGTATGATGGACAGAACCGGGATGATACAAAATTCACAAAGGAAGTTGTAGGATTGTTGGGTACATTTTCCACTCCTAATCAATGGTCTGTGAAAAATTTGGTTGAACAACTGCAACAGAAGTGCCTATTGGTAGAACAACTTCAAAATAAAATAAACACAACCGAGCATACTCTCCATAATAGAATGAGTCAAGACTTCGAGCAGATCATAGAAAATGATAAACAATAAATTCAACAACTCCAGGACAACTTTGATGAGCTCCAAACGAATTCACAGTTCAATCAAGGACTGATCACCCAACATGTTGAATTAATAAAACAATTGCAAGCTAGGTTGGATTTGACTAAAGATACCTCAGTGGATATCTCGACCTTCCATATTCAAGAACTATAAATAAATGAAAAACTGGAAAAGGCCTAGAAATATCTTTTTATGAAGGTTGATGCCATCCATAATTGTTACCAGGCAGTAGATATTTCCCTGAAAGACATCTACATCAAAGAAAGAGAAGCTCACTCAGCTCGAGTTAAGTTTCAAGAGGTCGTCTTATTGGTACCAAAGGATGATGTATTAGATGTTCCTCAGATTTCTCTTTATAAACAAATAAGAGGCGATATGGCTTTAAAGCTGTGGGAAACAAATATAGCAGAAAGGAAAATACTTGCCAGAGAGGTAAATGAAGCTTTTCTAGAAGCGTTGTCATTACTAGACAAAAGACTAATTGATTTTGAAGGAAATGCTATCTCCGAAGCCCCGGGTCAAATTGATATAGAAAAGAACCAGTATAATTCCATAACAAGCAAAGAATAAGCTCTAACGGCTATTCATAAAATGAACCTGATTGATCTCCTTCAAATAAATAAATGGATAGTAAACCCAATATTGCAATTACAGGTCATATCTCAAGGAGTGAAAAGGATTCAAGAAAATTTTCCTCAATTAGAGAGGAAGTTATACACTTTAGAGGTGAACAAAGTTGTTGAACCTTCAAGGTTGGTGGTGAAATTGGTGAGTAAATGCATCTAATGTATTGAATATGGGAAAACAAGCACATCTAGAAACAAGTAAAGAACATGCACATGCTATAAACATATTTGAGGGATAGAGAGAAGAAAAAAGAGAATGCCAAAAATATATGCCGAACCATTAAGAAGATCAGATGACAGTTGTATCCAGGCCAAAATAATAAGAAAGGAAGAATTTTAGTCAGCAAACGAAGAGACAAAGACTGTCAATGAAGCTCATCATTCTCCATATGTTCTGTATTCTTATTTCAAATATTTTTTATTTTAAATTATGATAAGTCCAACCGTTTTGAGTTGTGAAAATTTTGTATAAATACATAGATTGAATATTTATTAAAGGGTTCTTCTTGCCGAATATAATAGAGAAAACTCTCCTTATTCAGTATTAATACAAGTGCAGTCAGAGATTCCAAATTTTATTTAGTTTGGGTTATGTTTTTCTTTTGTTTTTCCATATCTCAACATTTCCTTATGCAACTCCTTAGTAAAGATTTAATTTCAATTTAGTATGACAACTGTTGTAATCATATTTCATCAGTAATTTGTTAAGTAAGTAGTTTTTCCTCTGCATTTATTGTGAGTAAATCAAGGCCTATGAGCTGTGTGGATAACTGTATCTTATACTTTATTCAAGGTTACATTATCTATTTTCTTCCATTGCAAAAAGGTGAGACTCTTCAGCAATTGATGCCTTGCTTTGTTTTACAGTTTTGTAGTTTTCTCTCATATCATTCGATGTTACAATTTTGACTCAGACACAAAATAAACCTCTGTGATTCCATACTGTTAATTTCATTTAAGGAATTTTTCTCATATAACTAAGGTATAAAAAAAACTCTTTCAAAACAATCTCTTTGAACTTTCATGATGCCTAACATTACTCTTTGAGCCTTAAGTTTAATCTCAGGAACAACAAACACCATAATGCAAACACTCTTGCTCATGATGGCTCCCCCTATCTTCATGTGTTGGTTCCCCCTGTCTGTTGGAGTTACTTCACAGACACCTAGGATTTATTTTTCCGAAGGTTTTTCCTTTTTTGTTAGTTATAATTATTCATTATCCATTCTCCTATAATTTAGGGTAGAATATTCCACCTGGAAAATATTCTCTTTCAGTTGACACTTCAGTTTGACTAGTTGAGTTGAGTTTAGATGCTGCATTGGTTTTGTCACCATGCAACATTGGGATCATCACCAGATAATGTGCACYTGAMTTGGGATCATCACCATAATTTCACATTACTCTTGATTTACTRAGTTAACTCCTCACTACTCTCTGTTCAGTCAATTAACTGAAGACTAGTTGACTAGTTGTCTCAACTAGGTGGCAGTTCACTCCTGTAATTGCCTGAGAGACTAGACTAGATTGCAGTTCACTTCCGTAACTGCTAATGTGTGTCCATATCACTCTAGAACACCACTATGGCTCATTAATTACTCATGTATCCTATATCTATTGTAAATTATTCACTCTTTGAGTGTGGAATACAGTTAATGAGAATTCTTCCATTCTTTCTCTCTTGCTTCTTCTTTCTCAATTTCTCTCTGCAAATCTGTGTGGTATTTTCTAGCTAGATCTATTCTTTGTAGTTTCAACACATTTACATGGTATCAAAGCCAACATACAACTAATAAAAATCTACACGAAATTATTTTTGCAGGTACTGAAGATTGAAGAATGCAGAAAATATGAAATTTATGTTTTACTCACCGATAATACTTCTCACGCCTCATAACTATTTGGAGTGAAATCCAAAGATTCTTATTTTCTTATAAGTATAGGATTATACCAAATAAACATGGAAACATAAGTAGATCATGATTCCATTGATGAGAAAAATGACTTTATCAATAGACAAGATATGGCCATAGGATTTATCTGCTTGTCTATTTCTCCAGAAATTCTCCACCAAGTATGTGATGTCACACAAGAATTCACTCCAAATGAATTATGGACCAGATTGGAGGTTCTATTTGGGAATAAATAAGATTGTGAATATTTCATACAGGAGGTTGAAGAGATAGAGCGAAAAGAGAAGCCATCAAAAGATCAAGCCTCTTATTGTGAAGAGTCTTCTACAAAAGTATTTGCACAAATTTATAATCCATTAATTGAAGATGATGTCTACTCCATTTCAGATTTGTTTTCTGAATTTCATGTGGAAAATATATGGCATGCATCTCAGGGATCACATGCAGACACTTTTCCATGCGCAATGCATGCATCTTAAGAGACAAAAAGGGAGTCGTGCACATTAGACTCAATTATGATATTTTCGATGAAAAATTTGAATAAAAAAATTGGATATTTAAATTACTCTCGGGAAAATATCCAATTTCAAAAAAACAATTGTTCAAAACGGAGTTCGGGAAGTGAATTTATGATCATTTTAAAATCAACAAAATTTCAGCTTTTTTCCAGAAACAGTCGCACGATTTTCAAAATTTCTTCCAAACTTTATTTGGATATTTTTCATTACAAGAAGAGAAAGTGGATATGTGTGGAAATCTCAATGATTCATATACTTCATCAGATCCATGCAGACATCTACATATTCAACAAAATCTTCAACGAGCACAAACTTGCACAATTGCGAGGTCTTCCTGGAGTGAAGGACAAGGTTGCTTAGCAACTTTTTTTCGTTCCTTCTTGATTTTTTTTTNATTTAGTGTATATTTTGTACTTGGGTACCTAACATGGCCTCGTTGTCGAGACCCAATCTTTATTTTCACCATATTGATGTTCAGGGGGGGTGTTGGAGTTACTTCACACACACCTAGGATTTCTTTTTCCTAAGGTTTTTCCTTTTTTATTAGTTATAATTATTCATTATCTAGTCTCCTATAATTTAGGGGAGAATATTCCACCTGGAGAATATTCTCTTTCAGTTGACACTTCAGTTTGACTAATTGAGTTGAGTTTAGATGATGCATTGGTTTTTTCACCATACAACATTAAGATCATCACCAGCTAATGCGCACTTGACTTGGGATCATCACCAAATTATCACATTACTCTTGATTTACTGATCTATCTCCTCACTACTCTTTGTTCAGTCAATTAACTGAAGACTAGTTGACTAGTTAACTCAACTAAGTGGCAGTTCACTCCCGTAACTGCCTGAGAGACTAGACTAGGTGGAAATTCACTTCCGTAATTGTTGGTGTTTGTCCAGATAACTCTAGAACACCACTATGGCTCATTAGTTACTCATGTATCCTATATCTGTTGTAAATTATTCACTCTTTGAGTGTGGAATACAGATAATGAAAATTCTTCCATTCTTTCTATCTTGCTTCTTGTTTCTCAATTTCTCTCTGCAAATGTGTGTGGTATTTTCTAGCTAGATCTATTCTATGCAGGTTCAACACATTTACACTTTGTTCATGCCTATTCTCTTCCATTCCTCTAGTTTTCTCTCCCCCTTTGACATTAATGGGAAATTATGACTTCTCCTTGGGGATTCCCCCCTTCTCAGTAAACCTATGATATATACTGATGTTTCTCTTCATGCTTCTTCCTTGTGTACATATCTGATAAAAAACATTCAAAAAGAATTCAAGTATATCAAAAATCATTCACTGTGGGGATGAAACTACTCCAAGTTTCTATCAAATTAACTCAAAATTCTCCCTCGGAAAAGGTTTGGTGAAAATATGTGCAATCTTCTCTTTTGTACCAACATACTCTAGCTTGATTTTATTTTCTGTAACCTGTTCCCGTAGAAAGTGAAACTTGATTAGAATGTGTTTCATATTGGAATGCATCACTATATTCTTAGAGATACTTCTAGCATTGGTATTGTTACAAAATATCGAAATAGGCTCATCATATTCCACTTGTATGTCCTGCGAAGTTTGATTCATCCAGAGAACATGTGTACAAGATGTTGTTGCTACAATATACTATTATTCTATTGTGGAAAATGTTACTGAATAATGTTTCTTTCTCAACCAATATACCATAAATCACCCAAGTAGAAGGTTGCTCCACTTGTACTTCTTCTATCATAAACACTTCTTGCTCAATCCACATATGTGTATGCAACTAGAGATAGATCATTCCCTTTTGGATACCATAATCCATAGTCTTCTATTCCTTTGAGATATCTGAATATTATATTTACTTCCATAATATGTGTTTCCTTTGGTGCTTCTTGAAATATCTGGTCCTGACATGGTCACATAGGGTAAACTTCCAATCATCAATCTGTAGAGTCTCTGATCTGCATCTTTTGATATATCATATTTTCTCAATTTTCAACTAGTCTACATGGGAGTACTTACAAGCTTGAAATCTACCATTCCAAACTTATTCAACATTTATTTGATATACATGGTCTGGCAGATGAAAATACATATATCAGGTTGAGATATGCAGAGCCCCAAAAAGAAATACAACTCACCAAGTAATGACATTTCGAATTCATTATGCATGTCTTTAGTAAATTTTTTACTCATCCTATCATCATTACTACAAAAAATAATGTCATCAACATAAACTTCAATGATCAACAAATTATTTTGACTTACCTTTATGTAGATATTGTTGTCTGCATTGCCTTTCCTAAACCCTTTTTGTTATAGATACTTGTCCAATCTTGAATACCATTCTCTGGGGGCTTGTTTGAGTCCATATAGTGTCTTCTTCAATCTGCAAACATAATCTTCCTTTTCTGACAGTATAAATCCTTCTGGTTGTTTGATGTAGACTTATTATGTTGATACTGAGAGGGGGGTGAATCAGTATCAAGTACAATTTAAAACCTTTTTCAATTTATACTTAAACCATTCAACTATATCCAATGAGAAATGAAAAATAGCATAAGAGTTACACCAATACACCACAATACACCATGCACAATATATGAGAAATAATCAATAGTTATTGTTCAAGGGAAGTAATGAATTCCAAAGGTAGCTACAACTTCCAAATGTAAAGGGAGGGATAAGCCTCCAAGAGGAAGATACAATACTCCAATATCAAGATATATTTGGACTCTCCATATTTGCCCCTTCCTTCCACCCAAGAATATATGAGAGATAATAAAACTTTACATTAAATCATCACATAGAACCTAATAATGCTTCCTGAGACTTCTTCAATTTATGCAATTCTTTAATTATTAGAGTACTCTGATCCTGTAGATAATATTACTCATTGTATTCTTTGAAACTTCTCCAATTTTCACTCCTTGAATCCTCCCCAGAAAGAGGTTATAGAAAGAATGGTAGACTTTATTCAATTTTGGTCTATTCAGGAGAGTGAACTTGTACAAAATGCCCCACGCTCAATAATTAACATCCAATTATGAAACTCACACACAAGAAACTAAAGTCCGTACTATTTCCAATTAAATTTTTCCCACTTAATTTGGATTCTCGATGAAGAAGTTATGAATTTTTTACCCGAAACACCTGTTTATTGACTAGCTTCAGGACTGGTCACAAACCCTATCTTCCACAGAGTGTATCTCCATAATTATAGAGAATCAAAAGATGAAATTTTTACTAGAGATACCTTGATATGTATTCTCAATACCATAGCAATTTCACCATCTCAATCGTTCTATAAACAAAGTTATAGCAAAAATGGTAAGATGACCTGAAAATAACATACCTTAGAACACATCACCAAAAGACTTCATCCTCCCTTGAAATCCAGCCTTCTTTTCTTCTTATTTCCTCTAAAATTCAACTTGTATCAAATGAATGTATAATTATGTTTATTTATACCATTTATGTCACTTCCTTTGAACATTAGGGCTGACCTGACACTTTCTTATTTTGTAATTATTTTCTTTAATTATGTTCAAGGCCTACATGTACTTCCTTCTTCAATTCACTTTGTCATCTTCAAAAATGCATTTCTCCTCAACCATGAGGATCCATGTGACGTGCCACATACCACCAGAAACAAAATGATGTATACTATCCATTCATGGGTGTTTTATATGCATGTACATTGTCCTTCATGTCCAAATACCTTTATCAATCTTGCGGTCGAAAACCCATGACTAGGGTTGACATCAATGACAACAACCAATCTTCCAACATATTATTCTAGTTCTATGTTTAGGAAGGTTGATTTTACATCCATCTAATATACTTGTATTTTCTTCGAACATGCATAAGACAAGATCAATCTGACTACTTCCATTATGGATACTAGGGAAAAATCTTCTTCAAAATATATTCCTTCAACCTGAGCATATCCCTTGCATACTAACCTTTCTTTATTCCTGGTTACATGTCAATCCTTATTCAACTTGTTTCTGAATACCCATTTTGTGCCAATCACATTCTTATCCTTAGGCCTTGGAACAAGTTCCCATGTTTCATTATTTTCTATATGATTCAGTTCTTCTTCCATAGTTTTTATATAGTGTTCATCAGTGTTGGATTCTTTGAACTGGTTGGGTTCAAATGTGGACAACAGTGCTAGATGTTTGTGTTCTAGTGAGCGTACTTTTCTTTGAGTTTCAACTCCTGCATATTTATTCTCAATGATCTGTGCTAATGGATGATTTTTCTTCACTCGCCTGCTAGGTGTTTTGGGAGAGATCTAAATATTTTGTTGGTCATATTCCTTTTTCTCTGTGTATGGATTATGTTCTTCTTCTTCTTCTTCTACATCTTCTTTCAAGTCCTCTTCTTCTTCCTACTCTACTAATTCTTTTCTTTCTTCTTTGGACTTTTGTAAACTACCCTCGTCAATATGTACATTGATGATTTCCACTATTTTGTTGAGTCTCTAATTGAAACACTTATATGCATTTCTTTTGCTTGAGTACCCGACAAATATTCATTTTTCAACTCGGGAGTCAAATTTTCCAATCCTTCCATCTTCTCTTTTGATGTAGCACTTGCTTCCAAACAATATAAAATTCTTCACATTTTTCGGTCTTCCTTTCCATAGCTTGTAGGGAGTCTTATCATTGTTAATTATGAGCATTCCTATGTTCAATATATGAACTATTATATTTACTTCTTGTGCCCAAAATATGTCACCCAAATTTGAATATTTCAACATGGTTTTGTCCATCTCCTATACTATCCTTTTCTTTCTTCCAGTAACTCCATTTTGTCGCGGTGTCTTGGCTGCTACGAATTTCTATTTTATCCCATGTTCCCCATAAAAATACATATGTTATTTTGATGTAAACTCTACACCATTGTCTGATCTCAAAAATCTTATTTTCAAGTATGTCTCTATTTCAAAAATCTCTTTACATATCTTGAAGTGCTCAAATGCCTCTCGCTTCTTCTTAAGAAAGAAAACTACTATCATTCTTGTGTAGTCATCAACAATTAGCATGAATTATTTCTCACCATTTAATCCCTTTTTCCTTGTTGGTCCACATAGATCGATATGTACAATCTCCAATGTTTTTTTTGTTGAGTACTCCTTTTATTTGAACTTGGTCCTAGTCTGTTTTCCCTATAGACAATGCTTACATAGAGTATTCACTAGCTTTGAAATTTCAAGCATTTATCTTACTGCTTCCTTTCTGTTGATTTTGACAATATTTTCAAAGTTCATGTGACCCATTCTTCTGTTCTAAAGGAAGCTTTCATTTTCATTTCCTAAAAAACAACTTTCCATTCTAATTTCATTCAAAACATATATTTTATTTAGAGTCCTTATAGTTGTCGCCACTAACCTGCATGATCCTTATTTTCTTATTTCACATTTCTCTTAGTCAAAATTAAGTGTGTGTCCTTGATAACACATTTGACTTACACTCAGTAGATTATGCTTCATATATTCAACTAGTAGAATATTTTATTCCATGGCATATTTTCTTCCAAGATTAATTGTTCCTCTACCTATAACTTTGGATGAATTATTATTGCTAAATGAAATTGATCCATCATTTTCATTCTTCAGAGTTAGAAATCGATTCCTTTCACCTGTCATATTCTTTTAACAACCATTATCAAAATACCAATCACTTTTCCTGTGTTGATCTTGTAGAGCAAGCGAGCATTGATTTTTATTTCTTTTCCATATCTTTGTGGTTCTGATATCTGATTCTTATTTTTTTTCTTTGATTCCCTGGGTGGAATAGTCAATCTACAATTCTTTTTTATGTGACCATAATTTTTGTATTTGTAGCATTCTACTTCATTTCTCAATGAACCAAAATTGTTTTGGATCCTGTTGTATGCTTCATAAGATATTCTATGATAAATGTTATTTAAGTACCCTACATTGTTGCTTATGTTCTTGGCACAAGATCTTCAGTTTACAACTTTATGTCCAAAATTAGCACAATTAAAACAATGACCATAAAATAATCTTTGATACCTGGGAATAGAAGATCTTCTTTCTTATGCACTCCTTTTGATTTTTGATCTTGAGGATTCTTTATTTTTGGAATGTTCTTCTTTGGGTGCTTGCATTCTTCCTTCTTGACTGAATCTCTGAAAATCTATGGATAGCTTCTTTGTTCTACTTCCTATTTTGTTTTCTTGGAGCTCGAACCTTTCTCATTCCACACTTGGTTGTATCCTAGTTAAGAACTATCATCTGATGATATTTTACTACTGATGATTTGATCCAATGTTCCAGTGCTCTTATGTTGCATATATTTATTTTGAATATATTTCCTTAAAGAGACTACCTCATCTTCTAAGCTTCCAATAATTTTCTCCTTTTCTTCTAACCGACTTCTAAGAATTTCCTCAATTATTTTGTCTTGTTCTATTTGAATTTTTAGATTCATGATCATCCTCTCTAGTTATTCAGTGTTGGAATTTTGATATCTCTCTATCATTTTTAACTCTGCATTGGGTCACTTGTTTTTCTTTCTTTCCTTCTTGAGTTATTCTAATGCACTTATTATCTCTTCTCGGAGATTGACTTCACCTTCTTCTTTGGAATCACCGTCTACTTCCATGAAGAGTAATATTTTTGAATCACTATCACTATCATTATCCTTCCCGTCTGATGAGGACATGTCCTCCTTTGAGGAGAAACTTTTCTTGAAGAATTTGTTTCTTCTCTTGTTTCCTTTTTTATATTTCTTTTCCCTTTTTGAATCTTCTTCTTCATTATTGTATTTATTCTCATGAGGACATTTAGAATCAAAATGACCAATACCACTACAATTAAAAAATTTCAATGGAAGCATAGCTTTATACTTTCAGGTTCCTTTCTTTAATTTCCTCATGAAGTTATCCATCTCTTCATCTTCATCTTAATCATCACTGCAACTGCAACTTGGTTTTGACTTTTTTCATGTTCTTCTTCTTTGTCTTCTTGGATTCCTTAAAATATGCTTCCTTTGTGACTAGGTTCTCCTGTTATGTTCTCATTTCATAGGATGTAAATATTCCATGTAGCTCGTCTTTGATCAATGTACCAAGATCTTCTCTTTCCTCTAGGGATGATATTTTAGGATCAAATCTCATAGGAAGACCTCAATACCTTTTGAACAACCACTGAGTCATAAAATTCTACTCCCCATCCTTTAATGATTTTAACTACTTCTTCAACTCGCATAAGGTAGGTTGTAATGTATTCATATTCCTTCATCTTCCATTGTTCAAACTTAGGTATGAAAATTTGAATCTTAGCTACCTTTACCTTGACATCTCCTTCATATTTTGGATTTTATTCCAAATATGCTTTGCACTATCACAATGCATAACTTTGACAAATACTGAATCAACTAGACTACTTAGAATAATACCTTTAGCCTTTGAGATGTTTTCGTTGAGTTTCTTTTTATCTCTGTCGGTTGGGGGAGTGACTAGTGTTGTATAATGTTGTGACTGGCACTACAACCCATCAAATTTACCTTCTATTGGGATACTTTCATAAAAAATGAGCCTCCTTATTTTTGAATCCAAGATAAAAAATCATGAGCCCCTTAGTCATTCAAAGGACTCTCCTGGTAGCTCGTGACTCACTTGAGAAAATGAGAAAACATCCAAAGTTGAAGTTCTTAAAAACATTTATCGGAAAACTTGCTTTCAATTCTTTCGAGTAGATCTAAAGAGCTACTTTAAAATCCTCCAATTTTCTTGGAGGATTTACTTTCAACTCCTCTGAACTGCTCAGAGTATTTACTTTTAACTCCTCAGAACTGCTCGAAGGAGTTACTTTCACTCTTTCAAGCAACTCGAGGGTTTTCTTTCCAATCATTTCGATATGCAAATAATATGGCAATAGTTAAGAATAAATCCTCATATCATATCTTAGGATTTGCTTCTAACTCCTCCAATATGCTCGAAGGATTTAGTCTTATCACCTCCGAACAAATTCCGTGAAGTTGTTTTAAAAGGATTCAACCTAACCTACCACATTAAATTCCATTAATTAACCTGAGGCTATATAAATTGAAATGGGGTTAAGACCATTATTGCTAGACACCGAAGAGCAAGAGAGGAGGGCTAAAACACCATTTGAGCAAAACCCCGTTCCTTTCTCCAACACGTGGCAATGATTAACCAGGTAAGGTTGTCCTGCCTCTCTCCTTTTCTTAATATAGGGTAAAGTTTTTTTTCTTCTTTATTATCTTGCATGCATTTATCCCTAGATTGTTTCTCTTTCATTCCCAAGCATTCTTTAATTCACCGCTTCACTGATACCATGCCCTATACACCTATCAAAAACCTTACCCACTCATGGCTACAGAATAGGAAAATGACAGAAACTTCAATTGACCCTTTCCCATGTTGGAGATGCTTCACACAAACCTAGGATTTATTTTTCCTAAGGTTTTCCCTATGTTTATTAGTCATTATTCAGTCTCCTATATTTTAGGGAGAATATTTGTCTAGGAGAATATTCTCTTTTGTTCACACTTTAGTTTGATCAGTTGAGTGGAATCTACATGCCACATTGAGATCATCACCATGGAACATTGGTATCATCACCATCTAATGCACATTGTCCTTGGGATCATCAATAGAATAGTGAATTACTAATGCTTCCCTGATCTCCTCCTCACTTCACTCTATTTCATTTAGTTAATTGAATATCGAGAGACTAGCTAACTCAGACTAGGTGGAAATTAACTACTGTAACTGCCTGAGAGACTAGACTAGGTAGTAGTTTACTTCCATAGCTAATGTTGTGTGTCCATATCACTCTAGACCACCACTACGATGCATTTTATTCTCCTCCAATGCACATTAGTTGAGTTATACAGAGTATATCATGTGTACATTATCATTCATTCATTTGGTTAATGACAATTCTTCCATTGTTTCTCTCATGTTTCTCTTTTCTCATATTTTCTTTACAAACTATGTATGCCATTTTATAGCTAGATATTTTATGTGCAATTTCAACACATTTACATGGTATTAGATCCAACGAATTTCTAGGAAAAAGACACACTGGATTCTTTTTCCAGGTACCGAATATTGAAGACAATAGATAAATGGAATTTCCAAAATAATTCATTGTTACACCATACAATTTATTTACATGGATGGAGAATATAATAGTGTATATTCGAGGAAGAGGATTATACAAGTACCGAACCCACATCATCCATAGAAAAATCCAAGTATCTGAACCGAATGGATGAATCATTTGGAACTATTTGGAGTCTCATTTCTCCTAAACTCGTCTTTCACATATCCTCATGTAAAAACCACAATGAAGCCTGGAACACCATTGAAGGGATTTTTGGAAAAAAATATGAGATGAGGGGACACATGATTGAGGTGGAATTTCTCACATTGGATCCAAAAACCTTCGACAATCTCCAAGATTTCTTTGCCAAATATAAGGATTTGTTGTCGCAACTCAAGGCTTGCGGGGTTGATAAATATAAGGAGGAGAAACAAATGGTTCTCACCATTCTCTCCAAACATATTCTGAAATAATCAGTGTTTGTATCCACATTTTATTCATTTAGGCTCACCTCTGGAGCCACCTGGAAGATTCCCTCTCTTTAGGTCTTTATTGAATCTCTGACACAATAGCAAAACAAGCTTTTCAACATGGGAAAAATCAAAGTCCCAAAGGCACATGCATCAGCTGGTGTGACAACCAGAGCACTCTGAAGTTCTGCAAAGATCTAGTTCAGAGGAAATAGATGAAGAACATCGATATCTAGATGCACTACATCCAGGACTTAGTACATGAGAGTATCATCGACCTACATTATGTTATGTTGTATTATGTCCTTCAACAGAAAATAATGCAAACATCTTCACCAAGACCTTTACTAAGCAAAAGTTCCATTCTCTGTGCAATCGTCTTGGAGTGAAGGACACGGTATCCTAGAAATTGATAGTTCTTATATTTACATACACTTTACTTTGAGGGGGTGGGGGGTTTCCCATGATTTTTTCTCTCTTTCCTCATTTATTTTAGTGTAGATTTTGTATTTGGGTTCCTAGCATGGCCTCGTTTCCAGGAACCATTCTTTATTTTCACCATAGTGATGTTTAGGCGGGGTGTTGGAGATACTTCATGCACACCTGGGATTTATTTTTCCTAATGTTTTACCTATGTTTAGTAGTCATTATTAATTTTCCTATAGTTTAGGGAGAATATTCCTCTAGGATAATATTCTCTTCAGTTCACACTTCAGTTTGATTAGTTGTGTGGAGTCTAGATGCCACATTGGGATCATCACCACATAATGCACATTATCCTTGGGATCATCACCATACTAGAAAATTAATCATGATTCCTTGATATCCTCCTCACTTCACTCTATTTCAGTCAACTAACTGAATACTGAGAGACTAGTTAACTCAGACTAGGTGGTAGTTCACTCCCGTAACTGGATGAGAGACTAGACTAGGTGGCAGTGTACTCCTGTAACTATTGGTGTGTGTCCATGTCACTCTAGACCACCACTATGGTGCATTGGATTATCCTCTAGTGCACATTATTTTAGTTATACAGAGTGCATCATGTGTAAATTATCATTCATTCATTTGGTTAATGAGAATTCTTCCATTCTTTCTCCCTTGTTTCACTTTTCTCATATTTTCTTTGCAAACTATGTATGTCATTTTCTAGCTAGATATATTTTGTACAGGTTCAACACATTTACATCCCAGGCCCTTCTCGCATTTTAAAAAATGTTACCCCCCCTTCCAAATTCATCTAGGGTGTAGAGTCTGGGACTAAGCAAACCCTGAATGTCCCTCTCGTTCCTTTAGGATGGACAAATTTTTCCTCATTGTTCTTTGATTTCACAAAAGAAACTAAGTTTGAAAAATTGTTTAGTAACTCTTTGAGCATATTGGAGAAGTTACTACTAACTTCTCTGATATGCTTAAAGGATTTAGTATTTAATCCCTTGAACACCTTTGGAGTAACTGGAAGGAACTCCTTCGATCGTATAGAAGAAGTTAATGTTAACTCCTCCGATATGCTCAGAGGAGTTCTATGTAAGACCTACAAGCACCCCAAGGTTGGCTAAAACTCTTTTGAATGCTCTTCAGAGAAATTATTAACAATTCTTCCAACTTGCTTGGAGGATTTACTATTAACTCCTTCAATATGCTCGAAGGAGTTACTAGTAACTCCTCCAATATGCATTTAAAGAATTTTTATGTTTTTTTCCAATTTTATTTTTCAGGTTAATGCCCAAGTTTTTATCAATTCTTATGATTTCTTTAATCATTTAAACTATTTTTAAATAAGATAGGCCAAATTTATCTTGTCTACAAATTCATACATGTCACCATGAAAGAAAACAATAATGAAGCTAGCAAGGGTTGAACCATCTGGAAACTCCCAAAAGACAATAGATACGAAAAGTATTAGGACTGTATACTACGATACATCGGGACTTATGGACAAGGAAGGAGACAATTTGAAATGGGGGGGATTCTAATACATCATCAAGAAATCAAACTTCTCTACATAAGTAGAGGACCTAGGTGAACTCTCGTCATTTATGAACATCACAATATCAGGAATTTTCAGAGTGGTGACACATCCAATAGGCTTCCCTTGTGCGGATGCCGTCTCTTGGATTTTAAAGAACATAGACGTAGATAGTAGGTATATATTTAATGAAAGAAAATATCCTATAAATTCATTCAGGACTAATGATTTAACCAAGTGTTATCATCTTGAGGCTGAAAACAAAAGGCTATATGGTCATCTCCTTAGAGAGTTGGAGCTCAAATCAAAGGATTTGTTCCCCACTTAGTATAAAGCAGACAAGACGTTCAAATATCAGCCCAAGAGTCAATATCCCACAACCAATCTAAGAATACCCTACCAATATTTGGTATCCATTATTTGCAGGTTGTATGGGGAACCATATGCAACACACTTTCCTTTTTCATATATTCCATTAATTTATTTCTATGCAGATATAGGGGCCTCATTTAACTAGGAAGACATATTGTCTCAGAATCTTAAATATGCAATTTTAGTTGTTACACAAGCACAACTAGGTCGCTTCCCCATCTTCCATATGTATTCATACCTTTTAGACATAATGTGCATCACTCACAAATACCTGAACATGGGATTGAGTTGGTTACCCATTGATACCTCTATCCATATTTACCGCAAGGTGCTTCGAGATAAAAAATATCGAACATATTATCAAATGATATGTTAACACTTCCTTTCCCCATTGTATGAGTTTATTTTTTGCACCTCGCCACCTTGTATGACTGACAAGGTCATAGAAGTGATAAGGAGTATTGGGGATTTGTATCTAATGGAACATGGTACATATATTAGGATATACGGTGCAATGAAACCACCTCATCTACTTCCAAGGTTCATCCCCGAAATTTTTTTTCTCTAGGAAGTAGCATATCAAACCATCGTACATGGGGTTGGAGGAATGTTATATAGATGGAAGAAATCTATTTGGCCTCCATTACCTCTTTACATTAGGAACTACTTCTTTGAAAACACCAAACAAGCCCAGACAAAAGTAGACATATTTCTCTCCTGCCATTTTGGAGAGTAAAGATATAGGAGACACGACCCAAAGAACATTGTCAAAGAGAATCTTCATAGCATGAAACTCCCTTATGAATACACCATTGATTTCCAGKAACAGGAAGGAGTACATCAAAATTACAGAGCTTGTGATGAGGTTATTTTCAATAGAAGGGGTCAACCAAAATGTAGGATCACAGATAAAGAAGATACAAGAGAAGTGGCTAGAAAATATACAAAGAGAGATGAAGATGAGAGATATTCCCCCATATCCCTCTYGACTCATTCAGGTTCCACAAAAGGGGATGAAGAAGCACCAACTGATTAAAAAAGGAGAGACAAAGAGAAAGTTTTGAAGAAGAGAAATGATGCTAAAAATAAACAGAAGTTAGAGGCTGAAAAAGAAAAGGCGAGGGAAGAAAATGAAGCAAGAGAAAAATAAAATAAGTTGGAAGTCGAAGCGAAAACAATTTTCAAAAATAAAAGGAGTTAGCTGAAGCAGAAAGAGTAGTGACAGAATAAGTAGAAAAGGAAGTAGTAGATAAAGTTTCTAAATAAGAAAGGAAGAAGAATGATGTAGACAATAGAGAAGGTGACACACACCCGATGGAATTGGATGTCCCTAGAACATCGACTGTAGGTGTAGGAACAGAAAAAATAGGTAGTGGTTTCGGTATCGGGCCTTGAGAACCTTTTCGGTCAACTGAAATATTAAACCTCCACAGTTTTACATATGATATAAAAACTAGTCAGATTGTACAAGAAAGGTTTAAAAAAGTTCCAGTAGTAGAAAGAGCTCCTTTATCAGTAGTAACCCAAGTTCCCATCATAGGAGATGTTAGGGAAGATCCTGTGGAAACAACTAGGGAAATATTTGCATTCATGGATGCAACTATGTATAACATACAAACTTCGTGCCAATATAATGAGGAAAAGGAAATGAGGATGAAATTGTTAGAAGAGAGGCTCCAACAAGTTAAAATAGATGAAATAAGTCTTCTCAATTTTAAATCCAACACAAAAAAGGTGAGAAATGAGATGGAAGGCATCATCATCGATATGTATTCCAACCTGCATATCTTCCAAAACATGGATACAACAGTTATTGAACAAAATGACCAGATACAAATGCAATTTATGAAATACAACACTAAATGGGAAGTTATAACAAACATTGATACTTGGATACAAGATTATTCTGATGCACCTCTAGAGTTGTATAGACCATCAAAATCAACAAGGAAAACAAATTTGTATGTGCTATACCATTTCCAATAGGTAGGGAAACGAGAAGACAAAGAAGTAAACAAAGGAATGGAGATATGTTCACGAACTCACAAAGTTGTTCAAGAGTTGATAAGTCATGGTAGGCTCCCAAGGTTAGATGAACTTGGGAAGAATTTGGTCATGGAATAATTAGTGAATGTCATTCAGGAAAGTACAAGTAGGGGGAGGAAAATAGTTGAAACATCGAATTTGGTCTCAACCAATCTTATTGATCAACATTTACTATAGTCAATGAAACTCCATACTATGATACATGCTTACATGAAAATATTGGAGAAAGATATGAGTTCCTTGGATGATAGAATTTCCATGATTGAAGCAATCTTGAAGCAACTATCTTACGGGAGGATTGAGTCACTATATAACTAGTTGAAAGTTTGGACAACTTATATCCAGAGAAAAAGTTCATAGGAAAAGGAAAAACCATTGTTTTCCCTTTCATCTTTTTCCTAACTACCTCAATTTTAGTACTTTTTTCCACTTTTCATAAGGGAATGTGAATAGTTTTTGTAACTACCTCTTTAAGAAGAAGGCAAAAAGACAATAGGATCTACTATTATTTGTATAAAATAGACTAGAGTCTCCCTTAAGAAGGACTTTTGTTTGGGGGTTTCAAGCATTGTATAGACCCAAGAACAGTTTCAAGAACTTATACAATGTTAATGAATATTGAGAATCCCTCAAGTCCAACATGTTATAGAAGAAATTTTGTGTAGAAACTCATTGAAGACTTCAATTACTTCAACTGGAGATATTTTTTGTTTATATCGATTGTAAGAATTCTTTGTTTGTTGTAGACTAATTCTTATGCATTCTTAATCGTTCTGTAGTTATTGGTGTTTCTTTGAATATTTCCATGGCTTGATTTTTGTGATTTATTACAGTATATGTGTTAATATTATGGTAGTTGCGGGAGGTATTTACCCCCACGTGTGAACCTGACGAGAATAGAAGACTCTGGGAAGCAAGAGAAACCCTAATGAGTTGGATAATAACCCTAGAAGCCTTGTCGGATCAAGAAGATAATTTATATTAGGTTATTAGCCTCCAAGAGAAGAAGTCAGCCAGAAATAATAATAATATACTGAACAGACACATATCCAGAAGGAGAAGTTGGCCCCAAAAAAACTGGCAGAACCACTATAAATACAGGGCGCCAATTCTCATTTGACAGCATCTCAGAACTGGAGTTCCCAGTTTGGTGCACACTGCAGTTGCAGTCTTGTGCACAAGTTTGGAGGAGAGTTTCTAGTGCAGCTGCAGCAGTAGCAAGTTTTCAGTATTGGCTTGAATATCTCTTGGCTAGGGTTTTGGACTATCTGATCAGATTTTTGTGATGCGCTATCCTTAGGGAATGATGCGCTACCCTTTGTTTGGCTATCTAGCCTAGGGTTTGCTTTCGGAGGAATTCTCATTCAAAGTTAAGGTGCTCGGAGGGAGGCTTCGGCCTATGGTTGGGTGAAGAAGGTATCATCAATGGTAAAAAGAGCACACCATATTCTATATTATAACAATTTATGGGCCCACACCCCTTCAGTCAGCCTAAAACGTTGGAAGGAAACATAGCCGCTATATATTGAGCTCGTTGAGGAACTGCCGCTAGGGTTACTAGCAGGAGCAGCTTCCAAAAGAACTGCAGGTAGGGTTACTAGTAGAAGAAGTTGCAGAAACCCTAAACCTCTTGACGAGGCACCTAAAGTGATGAGATTGACCTAATCTCCATATAGATCAGTGCACCCTAGCCCAGCGCATCTCCTAGTACTCTCAGAAGGCCAAGACGTGAAGTTTGGATTTCTGGTCAAATCTAGGGTTTGACCAAGTCAAGCATCCATGACGAACTCTATGAAGTCTGAGAACAAGTTAGATGGAGCCTCTAACTTCAAAGCATGGAAGACAAGGATTGACCTCATCCTTACTAAGAATAAAGTGTTGGATATTGTGAAAGGAAAGGTCGTGAAGTCGGAGTTTAAAGAAGGAGAAGAGAAGGAACCACAAAACATTGCAGCTATGGAGAAGTTCAAAGATGTTGACATCAATGCCATGAGTATCATAGTGGATTCCATAAAAGACCACTTGATACCCTACATCTCCCATCTTGACTCATC